>JNEV01001593.1:0-131871 GCA_000697495.1 Saksenaea oblongispora B3353 | reverse complement strand
TTTTTTGGTCTCTTTTCTCTTTCTTTCTCTTATCTTTTCTTTTTTTTTTTTTTTTTTTTTTTTTTTTTTTTTTTTTTTTTTTTTTTTTTTTTCGTCATCATTGTAAATTTTTTGTTTCTCTCTTTTTTTTTTTTTTTTGTTCCTTTTACCGCTTTGTGATGGTGATTTGGTTCTTTGAAAACCAACAATTTACAGACGCTTGGATACCATTCGACAGGGAGAATCAAAAAAAACTCGAATTCGTTTATCGTCATCATGCCGACCTGCAGAAAAAATCTTTAGACGAGTTAGTGGTTGACTTGGAAGAGGAAGATCCTTCGGTTCATTCGGAAATACAACATATTCATAATGCTGTGGCGATTGTCCTCCGTGATTCCCATTTTAACGACGAAATTATGTTGTATCCCATCCTGTTACTAGGCTGTTTACCGGATAGAGATATATTAATTACAAGAGGAGAGATGATGGATCATGACCCTGCAAAACAAACGTTTAAACCTCACGTGGCTGATCACTTGCAACAGAAACTGAATGATGTATGACCCATAGTTTTTTTTTTTTTTTTTTTTTACCCAAATGAATTTGCATCCCATACAAGCACTTAATAAACAAGGAGAAACAAAAAAGATAGATTTTTTTTTAATCGAAAAAAAAAAAAAAAAGAAACAAGATTTTTCCTTTGTTGTTTTTGAAATGATGCGAAGATTATTTTATACATATGTTTTTCTCTTAGGAAAAAAAAAAAGATAAATAAAGAGAGAAAACGTGACATATACGAGCCGGCTACAAAGTCATCTGACCTGTTGTCAAACGCAATAAGTTTTGCCAACGTATCGTTCCACTAGACCGATGTAATAGTACTTCGATAAATAGAATAAACATACTATGTAACACCTCACGAACTCGATTACGTAATATAACACATGCTGCAATCCAATAAAACGTATTTCGGTATTTCACTGTTTTCTGTAATACTTGTTTGCTGCTCTGCTCCATCTTGATCAGTGCCTGAATTATAAATCTTCTCCACCCATCCGGTAATGATGATGAAGAAAACCACCGTTCTTGTTGCACTGCCCGTAACCTTTGTCTTAGTGCTCTTGAAGAAACACCTCTGTTGTTACTATTGCCATGGCTGTCAGGACTTAAGAACGCTTTAATGCTGGACCGCAGTTTCGGTGGTTGAAGTGTATAGGATTTGGCAACATTGGCCAAGTTCGTGTAACTTGATACTGGACTAAGCGCACCAATCGGGGTTGCATAAACACTGGAAGTAGATGTAAACGAAAGATGAAGATGGGATGTGACAGGCGTTAATGGCGTCAAGAACGATGACGAGGAAGATGTTGCTAATGTGTCCGACGTATCATAATACACCGAATGCATCGAAGCAGCTGAATTCCTTCGACTAAGAAGATGCGGCGACGATGGAGGTGAAGGCAATACAGATGGAGGCTTTGGTTGGTATTTTACATACACCATATCTTGTTCTAGTTCCCAAGCCACAGCATCATTTCCCTTCAAATCTAAAGTTTCTGTTAATCAAACTTTCTTTTTTCGCTTTTGCTTCCTTTTACCTGCCAGCAGATCCTCATCATCTATCATGGATTTCAATTCGTTTACTTTGGGAAAACTCACTCGATTCTTGGCCTCCTCCGTCAACAATAATTTACACATTTGCCACAAACCCTGATACATCCACCCAAAATTGAGTAAACATACAGAGCCTGTCATGCCGGGGTATCGCTTCAACATTTGAATAAACGCCTGCAGTAAACCTCGCTCCTGGTAACATAAAATGATCAGTCTTTCACTTTCTCCCTTTGTTTTCTCCGTACCATAGGTAACCCCCGTGCGCTTTTGAAATCTACCAAAACAAGAATATCTGTCACAACGCCCGGAGTATCACTCGCCAGCTGAGCATGAGTCAACTCCGCCGTATATTTTCGGACAATCTCAAGCATAAACATCACAAACGGCGTCAAGTAATCCGTTATATCTGACGTAGTGCTGGGACGAGGTAAATATTGCATTTGTATCACAAGAATCGGTCGGTCGCATCGGTCCTGTTTCTGAAAAAAGCAAAATGGTTTGTCCAGGAATTCTTGGACAGCCGACATACTGATAAAGTCGACTTCCTCCCGAATGCGCCAACGAATAGTATCCAGCACCGCAGAAAGAGTGTGGGGTAACGAAAACTTATTCTTTCGCAAAAATCGAAACATCATCACTAAAATAATTCAACAGTAAATATTTTTAAATGACAATGAAAAAAATTCACCTCTGTCATTAATATAATCCTCCAAAGCAGACGTTTGGTCCAACGACAACTGGAACTCTTGAACCAATAATGGTAATTCTCTCCGCGCAGCTGCCTGAATACTATCAATCGTCGCCTCCTCCTTTACATAAAGTTGGTATAATTTATCTAGCCGTTGTCGGTGGAAATCCATAGCTGCATAAAAACTGAAAGCAAAAGCCAAAACAAAAAGAAAAAGCGGGGGAGAAAAGGAAAAACGAAAATACAACTAAAAAAAAAAAGCGATCACCTTTTTTCACGTGAAAAAGTTGTGTGACACTATGTTTCCTTTTTTACACAAAACGTCTTGGTCGTTAGTTGAACTACCCTTGGAGAGTGAACAACCAAGGCTAACTACCGCTATAATAGCAAGAAAAGAAAATGGCTTGCGCTACTACACAAAGTGGAGTGTACAGAAAAAATAAACTTTATTCTTGCCCATCAAAAACATCCCATGTTATCCTGGAGAACTATGAAAAAGGAACATGCAGGGAATTGAACTTATTTCTGCATCACTTATTGATCCTGCAAAAGTAGGGTAAATGAACTAAATGCACTCATGACAAAGGGCTGTAATCCATGGTAACTACTGGCTGATTGATACCACACGACGCAGAACAAACCTCTCCTATTCAAACACTATCGACGAAGATGCTATTTTTGGCTGACGACGCTGCCAAAGCATTGCTTCTTACCAGCAGGACATACCATGGGTACACCTCTCGAAATAGAAAGTCAGAATGCCACTTTATTGCGTGCGGGCACCAGCACATGGACATTGATGATTCGTTTCAGAGATACCTTTCTTCTTGGCAACCAAGATAAATTACATTTGTCATTCCGGTCAAATATCTAAAGGGAAATTAAGTATTCATTTCGAGACAACAAACAGGCTATCTGGAGTTTCACTAGTATTTTGATTTCATCTACTTTACTTAAACACAATGCACAATCATTTCGTTTTGTCTATCGCTGATCCTTAGTCTCTATCCACTAGTCAATGAAAAATAACCACCCTACGAACTAAACAATGCAAAATCTTGATACATTGTTTGGTTGAGGAAGGCAGATTGCTTACCCTGGTCAGAAACATAATATGTAGCATGACTGTATTTTAATATATACTTGTTAGGTCTGTTGATGTGAAGAAAGAAGAAAAAGGAAGACAAGGGTGCGAACCAAGGCTCTGGCTTAGAGCAGTCTGATGGTCTGTGCAGTTCATTTTTATTGTCTACTGAACTGACATCAACATGACGCAATAATCTTTGCACGATTGGTACAGTGTAAATGGCTTAAGCAGACATCAACCATATATCGGTTGCCACAGGGATACGTTGGGAACATGAAGCTGACGTTCCAAATTTATAGGAGCAACAATAGGCAGCCAACGAATAAAGTAAAAGGTGTAGTCCACTCTTCCTCAGGGTTTACAATTTCCCGAATGACTCGGTCTTGAAGCGTAAAGATCGAGAATAGAAAGTAATACATCATCTGGCAGGAATTTTCTGCGAGCTCTCCGAAAGAGTGACATTGCGTACGGATCGAAGATCATGATAATCTGCCGAGTATGCCACGCAGACACGGTTTCCTAGGGAGAGCTCTTCAAAAGCTATACTTTACAAGTCAGCCCTCATGGAAACACTTCCCAGGAATATTGCTCTACAAAGTCAGCTCTTTGCTTTCCAAACATTGGCCACCACATCAGTAAACTTGGTCTTTTTCAGAAAGGTGGCCCCCTTGTACTTAGGTTACGTCAAGTTGACAACGTAAGCTTCGGTCATTTAGTAAATGTTCCACGCATCTATTGACGTAAACTTTGCAGCGATGCAGAGCAAACTTGCTTCAGTGCCAATATCATATCTACAAATAGACGCAACAACCCGTAACTACGACACACGATCGACGTACGTTAATAACCTCACCAACGTGCATGCATCCAATCTGTATTATTGCACAAGGAGCTGCAGTTCCTACTATGACCATTGCTAGAGTGACTATTGTTAGTTAAATCCCCTTTTATCCAGAATGTATGACGTTTGCCTCTGCCTTGTAACAGAATGCAGCCCGATTTCTGTCAAAGAATTTGCCTTATCACTTTTATTATAGGTTAGACGAATAGGGTATACTGTGCGCAAGTAGGATAAGCAAACGCGCGGTTTGATCTTAAACAGGTAGTCGCTTGCCTGTTTGTTTCACGGTATCGTGACAAAGTAACCTATTAAGGATACGCCGAAATCGTATTTCTTTCCAAGGCGTAGACGTTGTTCGTATACACAGAAGTCTATTGGTGTGATTTTTTTTTCTGTAAATTTTCTCATGAACGGAACAAAGTTTTATGTTTGTTTGAGCTTATATTGTGAGAATTTTACAACGGTAAACGATGCGCTTTTTTTTTTCTTTATCTCTTTCGTGCGTTTTATCTGTGTTATTATAGGGCGATCTAAATCAATTGATTTACGCTTCATCTGTAACACTACTCCTCCCGATCTATAACTGGTCTTGGCTATGCATAGAAAATCGGCTCTTTTCCGCTCCGATATAGTTATGCGCAGACACCCCCAATTCCACATGATTCCTCTTCTTGGAAATAGTGACATAACTATATTCTGTCAATAACCTTTTATTCTTTCACCAACCAGAAAACCCATTCTCAGAATATCCTCTTCTACCCCCGTTGAGAGCTTAAAAACGCTAGCAGGAACCTTCGTCTATATATGACACATTTTGCTAGTTTGGGTTCGACGGAGCTAAGCGTGTTCTAACCTAGCTTCAATAAACGACGATTGATCCGCGGTACACAAAAGGTAACGTACCTCAAAACCACATGGTTTTCTATATCGTGGCTGAGTTACCATTTGTTGGGGCTGGATGACCGAATTTATCTTTAGTAGATATCGTTTCTTCAAAAGCTATTTGCACGATTACAGGTAGACTTCTGCATTGACTAGTTTGTTGTTGCTAAAAACCACAGTTATTCTTGAAAAGTATACTTGTCCAAAGGCACGTGCCATGTAACTTACATCGTTTCTGTGGGTTAAATAGTAAGTATAGCAGCCTCTTCGGAATGACGGATCTACAAGTACATTGACGAGGACTTCAAGCTAACCAGGTGGACTGATGACTTTTTCTTTTTTTATGAAACAGGCATCATTTACAACAGATACGGATAAAAACGGACGAGTTGTAGGCAAAGGTCATTCAAAAACGTACGAACAGTTGGCCTGTAGCAAATTAAGCAATCACCACCAATGCGTTTAGAGTACAGCGTGAAAGAGCCATACAGGCAATGACTATGGGTTCTCTTTTGTATTGAAACATATCCTCCCCTTGAAATTTTACGCGTGTTGGTACCTTTTCACTAGCACAATGAAAAGTTCAATGCAACAAGATGGTTTCTTTATACGCTGAATCACGCCTTCGGTTGATGCAAAAGAGCACTAGAACAAATTTGCTTAAAACTAAAACGTGTGCTACCCAGAAACGCAAAATACTTGTCAAGTGGCGCAAACAGCAATGCAAATTGAGTAATTTTTGTAGTAAATGTCCATGAACACCGGACACAACTTTAGTGTGGAGTTAAACACCATTGATGATCACATTGTTGCACTTGATGGCTCAAACCAAAAAGGGGTCAATGTATGATTTCATCAGGGGAGTTACTTCAATGCGACGACCCAGTGTCCAAAACTACGAGTGAGTGCTGAAATAAAGGCGTTACCAATTGCCATGAGCAGGCGTGTATGGTACGGAGATAGCAGAGTGTCCCATTGTGGAGTCCCTGAAAGACAGCGACTAAAAGCGTACAACCACAAACGCTGGCAAGTCGTCAGCAATATAAAACAAGATAGAGGATTAACAAAATTCACTAGATGATTAAACTAAATAACGATATTTCCTTGCATTAAATAATTCGATTAGCTAATAATAAAGGTGCAGATTGAGTCAACGGTAAGAAAACGTCCATATCTTTTTTTAAGTCTAGGTGCCTCCCTGCGGTTATTCGGGCATCATGTCCATATCCAGGCATACCTCCTTGACATATCAGTCTATACGTAGGCAACTTCGGTTTGGTACCCCATTCCACATTTAATATCATCCAGCGGTTTTCAGTTAAAGTGATGCACTGCGGCAGCAAAAGCTTGCTTATGGGAAAATGGTCCACGCACTGGAGGATATATAATAAGGGCAGATATATCAAATTTCAAGTAAGGTCAGCTCTCCCGTTATCCAAGTAGACAGCCATCGAATCGCAGTATGTATCGGCTCCTGGCCGAGCGTATTCAGGAACAGTATACCGATATCTTGGTCTTCTGTCACGTAAACTATCTGTCATTCCTTGACAGAAGAGTATCCATTCCATAATGCGTAAGCTCTTGTAGCTTGTTCGACTGGCTCAATGAATGATACTCTTCTATGTAAATAGACTACATGAATCAATCACAACTGGAGCACACCGGTTGAGATTCGCTAGCAATAGTTTGGGGGATATAGCAATCCTGAAAATGTATAAGGGTTTTCAAGAAACTTTTATGCGTATTTGATGAAAATAATATACTTTTACTACTAGCGCCACCGTATCCTATCTAGCTTGTCCTCCGCATCTGAGTCTCCTTGATCTGCTGCTTTTTGGTACCATTCCCTTGCTTTGGAGTAGTCTACACGGGCACCATACCCATTCTCATACATTACTCCCAGATTGTATTGCGCATTTGCATTTCCTTGATCGGCTGACTTTTTATACCATGCGATTGCTATGGAGTAGTCGACCATAACACCATTCCCACTCCCATATATTAATCCGAGATTGTTTTGTGCATCTGCATGCCCTTGATATGCTGCTTTTTGGTACCATTCCCTAGCTTTGGAGTAGTCTACGCTGACACCATATCCATTCTCATACATCTCTCCAAGATTGTTCTGTGCCTTTGCATCTCCTTGATCTGCTGCTTTTTGGTACCATTCGATTGATTTAGGATAATCGACATTGACACCTAATCCATTCTCATACATCCTACCAAGATTGTTTTGTGCATTTGCATTTCCTTGATCGGCTGATTTTTTGTACCATTTCATTGCTGTGGAGTAGGCGACGTTGACACCATACCCACTCTCATACATCACTCCGAGATAGTTTTGTGCAGTTGCATATCCTTGATCCGCTGATTTTTTATACAATTCGATTGCTTTGGAATAGTTGACATTGACACCATACCCATTCTGATACATTACTCCAATATTGCTTTGCGCACTTGCATTTCCTTGATCCGCTGATTTCTTGTACCACTCGATGGCTTCCGAGTAATCGACAGGAACGCCGATCCCATGTCCATACATCAGACCGAGATTATTTTGCGCAGCTGCATTTCCTTGATCCGCCGCTTTTTTATACAATTCGATTGCTTTCGAGTAGTCGACGTCAACACCACGTCCATTCTGATACATTACTCCGAGATTGCCTTGGGCAGCTGCATTCCCTTGATCCGCCGATTTCTTATACCATTCGATTGCTTTGGTGTAGTCAACTTCGACGCCCCTCCCATAGTAGTACATTGAGCCAAGATGGTTTTGAGCGACTGAATTTCCTTGACCCGCTGATTTTGTGAATAGCACAATTGCTTTCGAGTAGTCGACGTCAACGCCACTCCCATTCTGATACATTACTCCGAGATTACTTTGTGCAGTTGCGTTTCCTTGAGCTGCTGATTTTGTATACCATTCGATTGCTTTGGCCCAATCAAGATCAACACCTATCCCGTTGCCATACATCGCTCCGAGATAGTTTTGTGCAATTGCATTTCCTTGATCCGCTGATTTTTTGAACAATTCTATTGCTTTCGAGTGGTCAATATCGACTCCTTTTCCAGTCTGATACATCCATGCAAGATTGCTTAGTGCAGCCGCATTTCCTTGGTCCGCCGATTTCTTATACAATTCGATTGCTTTCGAGTAGTCAATGTCAACACCATGCCCATTCTGATACATTGCTCCGAGATTGCCTTGTGCAGCTGCGTTTCCTTGATCCGCCGATTTCTCATACCATTCGATTGCTTTGGCATAGTCAACTTCGACGCCTCTCCCATAGTAGTACATTGAGCCAAGATGGTTTTGAACGACTGGATCCCCTTGATCCGCCGATTTCTTATACAATTCGATTGCTTTCGAGTAGTCGACGTCAACACCACGTCCATTCTGATACATTACTCCGAGATTGCCTTGGGCAGCTGCATTCCCTTGATCCGCCGATTTCTTATACCATTCGATTGCTTTGGCATAGTCAACTTCGACGCCTCTCCCATAGTAGTACACTGAGCCAAGATGGTTTTGAGCGACTGGGTCTCCTTGATCCGCTGATTTTTTAAATAGCTCGATTGCTTTCGAGTAGTCGACATCAACGCCACGCCCATTCTGATATATTGCTCCGAGATTGCCTTGGGCAGCTGCGTTTCCTTGTTCCGCCGATTTCTTATACCATTCGATTGCTTTGGCGTAGTCAACTTCGACGCCTCTCCCATAGTAGTACACTGAGCCAAGATGGCTTTGAGCGATTGAATTTCCTTGATCCGCTGATGTTGTGAATAGCACAATTGCTTTCGAGTAGTCGACGTCAACGCCACTCCCATTCTGATACATTACTCCGAGATTACTTTGTGCAGCTGCGTTTCCTTGAGCTGCTGATTGCTTATACCATTCGATTGCTTTGGTGTAGTCAACTTCGACGCCTCTCCCATAGTAATACATTGAGCCAAGATGGTTTTGAGCGACTGAATTTCCTTGACCCGCTGATTTTGTGAATAGCACAATTGCTTTCGAGTAGTCGACGTCAACGCCACTCCCATTCTGATACATTACTCCGAGATTACTTTGTGCAGCTGCGTTTCCTTGAGCTGCTGATTGCTTATACCATTCGATTGCTTTGGTGTAGTCAACTTCGACGCCTCTCCCATAGTAATACATTGAGCCAAGATGGTTTTGAGCGACTGGATCTCCTTGATCCGCTGATTTTTTAAATAGCTCGATTGCTTTCGAGTAGTCGACATCAACGCCACGCCCATTCTGATACATTGCTCCGAGATTGCCTTGGGCAGCTGCGTTTCCTTGTTCCGCCGATTTCTTATACCATTCGATTGCTTTGGTGTAGTCAACTTCGACGCCTCTCCCATAGTAATACATTGAGCCAAGATGGTTTTGAGCGACTGAATTTCCTTGACCCGCTGATTTTGTGAATAGCACAATTGCTTTCGAGTAGTCGACGTCAACGCCACTCCCATTCTGATACATTACTCCGAGATTACTTTGTGCAGTTGCGTTTCCTTGAGCTGCTGATTTTGTATACCATTCGATTGCTTTGGCCCAATCAAGATCAACACCTATCCCGTTGCCATACATCACTCCGAGATAGTTTTGTGCAATTGCATTTCCTTGATCCGCTGATTTTTTGAACAATTCTATTGCTTTCGAGTGGTCAATATCGACTCCTTTTCCAGTCTGATACATCCATGCAAGATTGCTTAGTGCAGCCGCATTCCCTTGGTCCGCCGATTTCTTGTACCATTCGATTGCTTTAGAGTAGTCGACATTGATACCTATACCATTCTGGTACATCCAGCCAAGTTGGTTTTGAGCAACTGCATTTCCTTTAGCTGCTGATTTTTCATACAATTCGATTGCTTTTGAATGGTCGACATGGACACCCACTCCATTGTGATACATCCATCCAAGCTCTCTTGTAGCATAAGCATGTCCTTGATCGGCTGACTTCTGGTACCATTCTATTGCTTTCGAGTAGTCGGCAGTAACACCTCTCCCATACTGATACACCATCCCAAGAAGGTATTGTCCATTTGCATTTCCTTGGTCTGCTGACTTTTTGTATGATTCAATTGCTTTGGTGTGGTTAACGTTGACACCTCTCCCAGTCTGATACATCACTCCAATATTGACTTGTGCAGTTGCATTTCCTTGATCCGCTGATTTCTTATACCATTCGAATGCTTTGGCGTAGTCAACGTTGACACCTCTTCCAGTCTGATACATCGATCCAATAGTGGCTTGCGCTCTTGCGTCTCCTTGATCCGCTGATTTTTTGTACCATTCGAACGCTTTAGAGTAGTCAACATGGACGCCATTCCCATACAGATAGATTGACCCGAGCCATCTTTGTCCAACTATATTTCCTTGATCCGCTGATTTTTCAAACAATTCTATTGCTTTGGAGTAGTCGACATTGACACCGTATCCGTTCACATACATCGATCCAAGATTGTATTGCCCAGATGAGTTTCCTTGATCCGCTGATTTTTTATACCATTTGAGTGCTTCGGAGTAGTCAACACCAACTCCTAATCCCTCCTCATACATGACTCCAAGATTGTTTTGTGCATCTGCATTTCCTTGATCCACTGCCGTTTTACACCACTCAATCGCTCGTTTACTCCATTCAACTGCTTCTTGTTTTTCTTTTTTCACACCAAGTCCATAGTAATACATCTGTCCAAGATTGCTCTGCCCAATTCCATGTCCAACTTCAGCTGCCTTTCTGTACCATTCGAATGTTTTACTGTAATCTTGATTTACGCCTTGGGCATGTCTGTACATATCTCCAAGTTTTACACATGCATCCGTATTGCCTTCAGAAGCCGCTTTCTGGTACCATTCAAATGCTTTTTTGTAGTCTTTCTCTACACCCTTCCCAAGATAATACATATCTCCAAGCATGACTGGAGAATCCTTGTCTTGTTTATCAGCCACCGGGTTGTCCACGAGAGATTCGATATCGTGGCTGTTCTCGACACTCTTCTCGCTGATACTCGAGCTGTGAGGTTGGGGCAGCGCATTACAATTCCCTTGATCATTTGCTCTTTCGCCATCACTGATATCACTGATGTCGTCTTGATCTACACTGCTCTCGTCGCTGTACAAATCATCCGGTACATCTTGGACAAATTCACTTCCATGATCGACTGCCCTTTCCTCCACAATAATATTGTAGATGTCGTCTGGAACGTCGGTACTTTCGGTACTGTACATGTTCTGCGGTTCATTGTGGACATGTTCACTTCCGTGGTAGAACTCTCTTTCCTCCATGGTCATATTGCTGACGATTTCTTGCTTCACATTCTTCACATTGCTTTCATAACTATTCATTTCCGGTTCATTCTGAGCACTCTCTCTTTCGTGATTGCTTATGCCTTGAGTATCCTCATATATTTGAGCATGTTGCTTGATAACTTGAAGGCCCTTCACGTTTATTGACATATAAGAATAGTCATTGGAAAATGCATTGTCGTATACTCTCTTCACTTGGAGACGTTCACCATCTTCTAGAATATCGTATATTGGTTTCAAATCTTTGAACTGGATAATTCCAGGCTCTGACTCTGTGGTTTCTTTCCACTTTCCTAATCCATCCACGAAAAATAAACCAGAGTCTCCACCTAATACAAAGCCTATCTTAGCGATGAATTGGATATGCACAGCAAATCTACCTATGATTTTCCAGTATCTGTGATTCTTGACTGCTTTTGTTACGTTTGCCGCGATATCGACACTAAGTTCAACTTCATGCGGAGCATCTGCCCCAGTTCTGCTATGGAGATTCAAGTGCTTATTCTTACAGGCAAGTATACCACCTAATGCAAGACGTTACTATTTAATACCGTAGATGTAGGGGTTGTAGTACCAAGTATTATTCTCGAAGGATAGTAGTAACCGAATCGTCCAAACACAATCTGTAGTGCTTCATACTTCTCCTTGTCCGTTTCTTGTTTCAAAGCTTCTCGCACAGCATCCTTGAACTCGGCGGTTGCTTTTATATATTTTGAGGAAAGATGTACCTGGTAGAATTACAATTAACTATGCTATCCGTGAGGCATATGGACAAGCTGTTACCTCACCCCAGGCGAAATAAGAAACACTGTACTCAACCGTGCTGGTTAAATCAAATATCTGGTTATTCTCGCGCAATTGACAGCCAATTTCGGCAGCGGCGTCATATGTAAATATTTTGGAAGGCAAGGCATGAAAAGTGTCATCGAAAAGGATGTCATACATGAGTTTATCCTCCCGGATAGTTTTCGTACATGTGTAATGCACAAATGGCTCGTCGCGAGGATATTTGTGAATAAGCTTTACCATATTATCCTTTCCTTGTTCAATCTTTATTGCAGAGTACTCGGCTGTGTATCCGTCAAAATGGAGGCCGCGTGTGCATCGGTTGGCGACATCATAGGTCAAAAATGAGGCAACCTTCCAAATGTGTTAGATAATCATGTCGAAGAAAAATAGGCATGCTATATTACATTGAGCGGCAGTCTGTTTCCAGCGCTATAGGGATTCATTTAAGTAAGAAAAGATGCGCGCAGATGGATACCGTTTATTTATCACTTCAATACTCGGAACGAGTCCGATTGAGTTCCACAAAATTTGAGCTGAGCCAATCTTCAATGTTCAAAACATAAGTTTGAGTTGCAAAAATGCACATAAAACGCCACTATGCTTTATAAGGAAGATATACTTTGTAAGGAAGATATGCTTTGTAAGGAAGATATGTTTTGTAAGAAAAATATGCCTTGTTTTGCGTTTATCACAGATCCCAATAGGCATTACTTGTAGAGCACTACGTATAAAGCCATCTGTAAAGAAGAGGCTATATACAAGACTCACACGTAACAAAACTGTGCTTGGAATCATGCCGATGGCAAAAAGGATAATTTGTCGAAAAGCTTAATCAAGCAATATGCTTTTTGTCTAACATTAAGATTGACAGAGTTCCTTAAAAAGTACCGTTTTCAGCTCCCATTGATTCAATGATTCATATCGCTAACTCCCTATCTCTATATATCATTTGATATACCCAGTGGGCATACTAAATTTGTTGAGTAGTACTTACACTTAGAATGTATGGTTCTCTTGGGTATGGTCCCGCGCATTTCTCTTTCTATTTTAGATGCTTTTTTTTTTTTTTGCTTGAGGTTAAAGATAGTTTATATTGCTTCACAATGACACTTTACTATATATTTTATCCATCGAAATAGTCAAAGCTGTAGGCATTCTCCAACTACTTTTTTCTTAGTATAACAAATGCAAATATATATATATATTACTGCTGGCGCCTCTGTACATTGTCCAGAATATCTTTTGCAGTTTTATTTCCTTTATCCGCTGATCTCTCGTACCATTCGATAGCTTTGGAGTAGTCGACATTGACGCCATATCCATGTTCACACATCTATGCGAGAGCGCGTTGTGCGTTTACATTCCCTTGTACTGCTGATTTGCTGTACAATTCTATTGCCTTGGAATAGTCAACACTGACACCCAACCTATTGTGATACATCAATCCGAGATTGTATTGTGCATCTGCATTTTCTTGATCCGTCACTTTTTTACAGCGCTCATTTGCTGCATTCAACTGCTCTTTCTTTGTCTTTACTCGCACCGAATCCCCAGTAATACATCCGTCCAAGATGGCTTTGTGCAATCCCATGTGCATCTTCAGTAGCCCTTTTACACCATTCAATTTCTTTGACGTAATCTCGATTCACACCGGGGCCATATCTTATACATATCCAAGTTTTCTGTATGCATCTTTGCTACCCTGATATGCTGCTCTTCGATATCATTCAATTGCTTTCTTGTAATCTTTCTCTACATTCTTTTCAATCGAATACATATCCCCAACCTGGGTTGGTGAATTTCTGCTCAGTTTTTCCGTTGCCTTTTCGTTCTTGCTGGGGTCACTCTCGTGATCTTTATCGATGTTATTCTCATCGATATTCACGCTGTCAGGTTGGTTCATCGCATCTTCATTACCTTGATCAATTGCTTCACCTCCCACGTTACTATCGTTGATGTCATCTGAATCCACGCTGCGTTCATTGCTGCACCTTCACTTGAGGACGTTCATCATTTTCTAGAAGATCGTATACCGGTTTCAAATATTTGAATTGGATAATTTGGGGTTCCGATTTCGTGGTTTCTTTCCACTTTTCCAATCCATCCACGAAAAATAAGCCAGAGTATCCACCTAATACAGAACTTATCTTAGCGATGGATTAGATATGCCTGCAAATGCAACTATGACTTTCCAATGTCTGTGATTCTCGATTGCTTTTTGTTACATTTGCCGCTATAATCAGGTGTCTGGTTGTTCTTACGCAACTAATAGCCAATTTCAGCTGCAACATCACACGCAGTTTTCTTAAAGTGCAGGATGTGAAAGCTGTTATCAAGAAGCATGTCATCCATGAGTTTATCCACTTAGATAGACTTTATCCATGTGTGTTGCACAAACGGCTCGTTGCGAGCTACGCATACTCAATCCCGCTTCTCATGAAGTTTGTCTTTGATAGGGCGCTGGATTTATTTAGAGTGGTGAAAAAAAAAAAAAGATATAAGTTGTAGGACGGTCCTGAGACCTTATGACATGTAGATCAAATCTGGAAATGTTCGCTGTGGATTCTCCATCGCGCATAGCCATTGCTATAGTTCGCACTCCGAGCAATATTGCTGCATACTTTAATCGTCTCGTCGTGGGCACATAGGCCAAGGGCAACGTCTGTCTGAGGTCGGCGTAACCGCACTTTCTCTAGCAGGTCGGCGTAGTGTGGTCGGCCGCTTTCTATATGTCCATGGATAATGGATGGTATACCTTCTTCTAGCGTTGTTGATCGTGTGAGGTGAATGTGGATGAAATATTCAATATGTGTGGATGTTGTCAAAGAAGCTAGTTCCTCCGCGAATACATGAAGCATCGCTACAAGTGGATCTGGTTATTTTCCCAAACAACACTCCATTTTTTTTTTTTTTTACCTATATCTCGAAGACTCCAAATCAGTGTCACTTCTTTTGTTCGAACATGATGTTGTTGCTGATCGATGTACTGTAGTATAGATAACCACGGTGTGATGCCAATGCCTTCGGCCACCAGTACAATCTGCTCAAAATCTCCATACCCATCGCCGCTCATGCTCACAAGCGGTCGGCCTAACGGTTTGCTCATCAGCACTGTGGTGGTATCTGTATCGGCTAACCGGGCCTGCTTGAACCATTCCTTCGTGTGTTTTCCAATGGCCTTGATATAGAAGGTGATCATGGTTTGATCAGGTGTTGTTTCCAAAAAGGCACTATGTGATCGTGTGGTCACAGCAAACGGATTGGCGTGATCTGGTGTAGCCGTGGGTTCTTTGTCTGTGCACGTATCAACACGTGCAATAGAGAAAGGGTGTGCCTGGATCCATCCAGCAACCGTGGATGGATGGAGTGATAAAAGTACAAATTGGCCAGGCCGTACGGCATCATAATGATAGGTAGGTTTGACTTGCAGCTTCAGTATATTTCCACCGAGGGCTTCCATGTATACTAATTGTGCACGTGCATTTCCCAGACCATACTGTTGGAACTGATCTACTAGCCAGACACCCAGCACAGCTACGTAGAAGATCGCAAAGGACCAGTGGTGTAAAAAGCTCACCAGGACTAGAATGGCAAAGGATGCGAGATGGGTGTACCGAAACAATCGATAGGAGACCATGCGTACGAGAGGATGAGAGCCAGCAAACAGAAGCATGGTAGCGGCCATCATAACAAAACCAGTGAAATAGCGGATGTTGCTTGAGAATGTTAACAGCAGGTCGTAATTCTGGCGTTCATAATTGCGTGCAAATTGGAAACATGCGTGAAAAAGAACACAACAGGATCCCATGCGGGCAAACCACATGTGCCATCGTCTTGCCCGGTCAACACCAAAAGGTCGTAGCAGCAGAGAGTAGCGGGCAGAGAGAATGACGGCAATGGCAAAATTAACAAGAGCAAGCTGTGCTGTTCGATTGGCCAGCTCTTGTTGGTAGAGATCGCGTTGAAATTTATCCACTCCATCGGTATCTTCATCTGGAATTTGCCGCTCTCTCAACAATTGCACGCCATTCAATCCAATAAGCCCAAGAATACAAAGGCATCGATCGACGCTCATGGTAGTGTTTAGCCATTGCCATTCGTAATTAAGCCAGCGGCGCCAGCGACACTGCCATTGACGAATCCACACTACCCATGCGCTCTGTTCGGTCGCTTTACGCTGCAGAGACCGGCGTTTCCGTCTCCACCAAATACAGCCCAGTAGACATAGGTAAATACCACATAATGAGCCTGGATAACTTTGCAAGGTGCTGTAATCGCGCTGATATCGAGTGACATGTAACTCATCAGTGGATGTCATGTCGAATGTATCTTCTATGTCCGACCATGTGAAGATAATCTGAGCGGATGACCATGACTGTATCAGAATGAGTAGGAAAAAAAGGAGGACGATCGTTCCCGCAACCGTTCGCCTACTGCTACCCATTGTGGAACGTCTATCTTTTTAGGTCTAGAATGAATTGTGGAACGTCTATCGGGTTTTGTAGGCAACTTTTTGCGTTACGCGAAAAATTATTTTACAGTAGCCAATGGGGTACGTTTCCACTCATCCGGAAAAGAACGTCAGGTCGATTATACCGGGGTACGGATGACAGTACAGCCCCGTTTGGTGATCGGCCAGTAAGGAAAATAGAATAATATAGCTGATATATCACTTTAATTACTAAGAAAAACCAAAAGAAAGGAGCAAACATACGAAGGATACTACCATACACGTGCGCGTATGCCGAAGCATCTACGGAGCAAAAATTTTTTTTTTTTTTTTTTTTTGGGCTCAACCTCTTTGAATCACCGAATCACCGAAGCGTCAAGTCCTTCAGAAATTCCGCTTAGCAAAGAAAAATGTTTGCGATTCACAAGAAGGTATATATGTCCTAATGACGAAAAGGCTCTTTCCGAGAGGCTCTTAGCGTAGATTGTGATGAAGTGGATGTAGGCCTATGTCTCTTCATTTGAACGGGCCTGGAAGAACAACGCACAACAAAAGAGATCTTAGTCAAGGATACCTGTCCAAAACGAACACCTTCCCGAAATACAGGATGAAGCATTCGTGTAATTAGATGTAGCCAGGGTAGCAAATGCCATACCATATTAACTTACAGAGAGACGTATGGCTAACTTTTCAAATGATTTCTGCATGTTTCTTTGTATGCTACCCGGTCTTATTCGGAATAAGACCTTCGTGAATGTCCTTCTCGGCGGTGATTGTCTTTCTTATGGAAAGGATGTTCTCTTATAGCGAAGCTCGCTGTACAATACCAACTACAAGTTATGGTGTTTTCTATTTGAATTGTACGCATGTATAGCGTGAGCACGCAGGAACTATGAAATGGACAAGGTCAGGAAATAGGCTAATCGATGCTGCATCCCATCCACTGCATTCTTGGTCTGCAAGAACTGCAGCACATGATGAGATCGTTATACAAGCAGCTTTACAAAACTGTTGCATCTGTATCTTCTAACAGACGCATACTCTATAGAATTTCCTTTGGGCAGCACGGCTTCCAAAACCTACTACAACATGTGAACTGTCTAGAAGGTTTTCTATGAGTACAATGACGAACACGCCTTTTATTCGAGTATCTTCCATCCTCACTAACTCAAACAAGTCGCTTTCACTGCTCCCAATTTCTTTTTAGCCTGCAGGAGCGTTGATTTGCAGTCAACTACAGATGAACATAGTTAAAGGTACATCTCCATTCCCTGAGTTCTTGAGCTAAATGATGAGCAGCTTACCTACTGGTATTTCAAACCTTCGACTCGCGGATGCAATAGGGAATGCAGCTAGTTGGAAGGGCAATCTGATTGGTCGAATGGTAAGCGTTGTGAACCTCCGTTCACGGAGGCCATGTGCGTTCTGCCTTTCGAATCAGATAAGCTTCTTGGAACATTGATCATGGGTACCAGGTTTTCTCTTCCTTGTGCACCACAGCAATTGATAATAGTCATCTTTCTAGAAAGAACCATCTTTTCTGTTGGACAGAATGCTCGCCTGACATGTGGCCAGAGGACTGCTTCGGTCTCTCATCCATGTTTTGTGTAGCATTGCATAGTTTCATACTAGCTTCATTCTGCTTCTGAGATGAACAGGGTTCAGTCTAAATGCCTACTAAGAACCAAAGGAAAGTTCGATGGTTGTCTAACCCACACCGCGTTGCCTGCAGGAAATGCAAGATGTTTTCCGTTTCACGGCAGTAGTTAGTATGTATGTCGCGAAACATGTACCCCAGGCCGGGAGATGAGGTCTAAACAAGCGCGAATGCTGTACGTGCGTTGGAGCCATCGCTTATACATCGAAAGACAATCAAGATTTAGAAAGAAACAGCAACAACAAAAAAAAGGCAAGGATCAGCAATAGTAGTAGTGGTTGTTTTCCAATAGAGTTGAAGTAGTGGCTGCGTTTTGTACAATATGGATAGTGATAAATTACAGAAAATTGTCATGCTCGTTTTCATTGTTTTCAACGAGGTCGGGTATGATGGTGGATGCAACGAGATCGATAAGGAGGAACATGAGATGCTTGTTGATGTACTTATTCTGGAGAGGTTCGATGGTATCATGCAGATGCGATTGAAGTTCGTTCAAATCGCTTGTTTCAAAAAGGACCTTTCTGATTTTTGCTGTGATGTCGTGAGACAAACTCTTTCTTATTTATCTTTGTAATAAAAAAAGAAAAGAAAAAGAAAAGAAGGAATAACTTACATGGAAAGGACACAACCAGAAGACGTTCGGCGCGGATTCTTCGTTTTTCTCGTTCGATCAAGGTGGGCGATTCGGATCGACTGATAAACACGCCGTCAGGCCACAAAAGATCCCGTCCGAGTTGGAGATAAAACACAATGTAGCCCTCACTAAGGACATGAAGAATCGTCTGTTCTAGAAATCTTCAGGCAGATCGTTTAGATGGTAGCTATGGATGGATCATGTCAAGACTTACTTATCCACAAGTAACCCTCCTCCAAACACACGAATCAACGGCCAGAGAAACATGGCGACCATCTGCCACGCCCATTGTAACACAGGACGATCCTCTACAAGCAAAGCAACTCTGATAAATTGCATGATAGGTTCCAGTAGGCGCATATGACGTGTTCTTTTTTTGTGCTGCGTTACTTGCTGATATCTTTCTTGGGAACTGGTGAAGGCAGCAATAAGGTACAGCCAGAGTGTTTGTACCGGAGCGAGAAACACTTGCAAAGTGATGTAACCAAAGGAAAACCGGCGTCGTTCTTGTTTTTGGGTTTTTAGATCCTCCGGTTCAGCATCCACAATTTCATCTCCCTTTTCTCTTCGTTTTTCCTGAAGGCGTTGTAGCTGCATGGGCAGCCCTTTTTTATCCGGGGATAGTTTTGGTGGAGGAGTTGGTTCGGCAATAGAGGTTGTTTGAGCCTCTTCTAAGTCTGCCTTAAGGCGGCCGTTCTTTTTTTCCTTTGATTCAGATGCCTCCTTCTTCTCGAAACTCGATAAATCGATTTTTGCAAATTCCCCTTCTGCTTCGAGTTGTTCGACCATGGGCTCGTAAGAAGCGAGCAACTAGGAGACATTGGTTGTTCAGCTATTGCATACAATACTGGCATCGCTTTACCTTGCAAATAATCATGTGAATAGTATAGGGATCAGAAAGAACTTCGACAAGACTTCCCAGAACTAGATTTGCCAAGATTTCTCGTACAAGTTGTCGTACACAGTCGCTATTGTAGTCTTTGGGATCCAGCAGTGTTTTGAGGATAACCTCGGCCAAGAGTCGTAGGTATTCTGGCTCTTTTTGTATGGCAAAATGTGGCTGCATACCATGAAACAATTCTTCGAGTGAGGCGGCACCGCCTGCATGTGCCATGTGCAACCTTGCCTTTGCTGTGCGGTAGTCGCGATAGTGAAGTGTTAAAAGTTGAGGAGCTCTAACAAGAATGAGTTCTGTCCAGTCCACCTGTTTGTGACTCAGTACGGTTGCAATGGACGATTGCTTGTACCTCTTCACATAGACGTTTCTGTAATCGCTGAACGACGTTTGTCAGGATACGAGTAATTTCGGTGCATAGATCTTGGTCATTGGTAACGAGACGATACCATGGATGAATAAAGTCGCGTACAAGAAGGGAAAAGTAAGTATAGAGTTCAAGGTCAATGGACTTTGAGGTTGTAATGTCGGAAGGTAATTTCCAACGTCGTGGGTCACTTTTAGGTAAAGTCAAAATGTGTGGAAAGAGAATGCGAAGATGCAAAGGCCGAAGCGAGACGGTCTGTTTGGTACTGTGTTGAGCCATACTCGCTTCCTATCTTTTTTTTTCCCCGAAAAAAAAAAAAAAAAAAAAAAAAAAAAAAAAAGGCAGAAGAACAAGAGGAAGAAGAAGTACTCGACGTTCGGTGTTTTAAACGATGGTCATGATGTTAGGGAAGAGACACGCCAATCAAGCAAAGGATGGGCGTAAAGTAGTGATAAGTCATGCCTTTTTTTATTTTTTATATTGTAGGTTTGTGTTTGTTTCATTCCTATCTCTGTTGTTTCGTGATAGCAGATCGCCGGTCTATGGTAGCACAGCTGATAGCTATTTACTATTCTTTCTGGTAATGCATTTCAACTTTAACTTGCATGGCACTTTTTTTTAAAGAAACTCCCACAATTTGATCATCACTGCTAAAAAGGTAGGGTCAGTTGACAGGATTTAAACGACCGATTACGATAAGCTGTTCTTTAATTTCCTTGCTAAGTTATCCAAAATGAGATATAGTGTAGGATTGTACGGCAGTGAGATTAATTTTTTTTCTATGGGCAGTTTTTTTTATGAATATTTCACTTGGAAATATGCTTTTCTTGCCTTCGATGACATGTAAAATAATGATAGTATTATGATTGATTTAAGTAGTTGACGATTGTTGTTGTCTTTGATTTAAAAGACCTAACTGCTTGAGACGTTCTGTTGCTGCATCATGACCTTGCTCTGCTGCTTTTCTGTACCAGCTTGCTGCTTCTTCAGTAGAAGGCGAAGTAACACCTATCCCACATTCCCAGTATAACCCAACAACAAAACATGCATTAGACATCGTTTGGTACTGATCCGTCGTAGCTGCTTTATGTGCCCACCTAAGGAATACGTTAGTAGAATGAAATAATGAAACAGCCAAATTACATGTAAGCTTGCCAGTCAGACTGCTCAAGTATACCATCAGCACCTGTGAGATACCAGGCAGAAAGAGCCAAGGCTGCATCGGCACTTCCTTGAAAAGCAGCTCTGGAATACCAGTAAATAGATTGAAATGCATCCATAGCCCATTCCGTCTCGAACACCTGGCCTAGTCTGACCTGGCTTGGTATATGATTGCGTCGGGCCGCCGTTTCTAGTAACTGGACAGCGTAGGACGGGTCAGCAATCACCTCGGGGGAATCCACAAAACCAAAATGCAGCATGGCCAATGTATGAAGAGCATCAGCACTGTCACCACATACAGCGGCTCGCCGTAACCAACGTACAGCTTCTCGACCTTTGGTACGAAAGAGAATAGTTGCCAGTTTGTACATGCTAGGTGAATGAGACAAATAGGCAGCCTTGCGGTAGAATGCCATGGCGCGTGGAAGATTGCTACACGTTCCAATACCGAGTTCATGACAGACTGCTGTTCGATAAGTTGCTTCCGGATGATTTTGTTTTGATGCTTGAGCGTAATATTGAAATGCACGTTCGTGGTCTACGCATAAACCATCACCAAAAGAACTTGCAAGTAAAAATTGAGCTTCACAATCCATATACCGTCTTAATCCATCGTCAAGGGTTAATCGTTTCAATAGCTGTTGTGCTTCGTAAACCATGAGCTGACCATAATTTTCGGATGATTGCTTCGTTTTTCTTTTTCGAAAAGAGAAGGTAGAGGAAGTAGAAGAAGTAGAGGAGGAAGCAGAAGAAAAAGAAGAAGAAGAGGTAGACGATGAGGTCGATAAGGAGGGGTCGTTTGTTGTTGTTCGTCTGGCAGTATCCATTAGGGCATGGTACAGTTTGATTTGGGTATTCCTGTTGCCACTGGCTTTTGCTTTTTCACACAACGAACGAATGAGTTGAAGGTCTTGTGCGTTTTCTTGGAGTATGTCGTCAACGGATTCAAGGTCAACAACATCCAGTTGTTTTTTCTTCTTCTTTCTTTTCCTCTGTTGGCAAATCACCTTGTCCTCATAGGGTTCCTTCGTATTTTCGTTATACCGAACGTTGGTGAATATACCTTGTCTTAACATACCAAATGAACGAACATAAGTATAATGAAAATTAAAGAAAAAAAAAAAAAAAAGAGAAGAATATAGGATGTTTGTTAAAAAAAGTGAAAAAACGATAAAAAAAGAAGACAAGTCGATCAGTATGGGTTAACGTTGGACTAATTTTTCGCCGAGGCGTTTTGTCTTTATTTTCCGCGGTAACTTGTTCCATCCACTCTATGCGTCTTCCCAGTCTTTAGATACTGATTCCTTCGCTTGTTTTATATTCGCTTCGTACTCTTCAATTCTTTTCTGGTACGTAGCGACTTTACCAAGGAGATGTCGAATACGGCTATCAATCTCACGAGGTGGTCTACCGTTATATACTTGAGACAAAGAAAGAATCTTTTCCTCAAATTTCGTCATCTCTTTCTCCGCTGCTTTCTTAAGATAGGTATTTGTCTCGATCTCCATGGATGCAGCAAAAACACGATCCGAAACAAGTCGGTTAAACACTGTGCGAAACACTGGCTTTCCAAGTCGAATAGAATTGGGTCGTCCTGTAATAAAGAAAATCAAAAAACCGTTCCAAGTCCTCCTCCACCTTTGAGTTACCATCTTTTTGTATAATTGTAATGAGTTCCGCACGTTCCATTGCTCGTAGTGGCTTTTCGTCTCCATTGAAAAGTAATGTCCATCGAAGTTCATCATAGTTGATCTACATCCATACAAACGTGAATAAGAATCAGCTAAACCTCAGGGTGAAACTTACACTCTTCCCTTCCGAAAGACGTTTTACAATCTCCCAAAATTGAATCGATAACCATTCCATACCACCCTGCTCATTATCGACTGCTTCGCCAAATCCATATTTACGAATTTCGATCATATTTCGTTGAATAATATCCTCGAATGCAACTTCCATAACAGTTAGCAAACTATACATCTTATCCGTCTTCCGTTTTACCTTCAGGATCCATATTCATCTTCATCTTTGATACAAGTAACTCTAATTCCGTCAGACGTCCGCCCAAAGCAACAACGATATCACGTAGACGCTCATCCACCGTTTTCAAACCTGTGAATGATTAGTAAAACTACCGGTATCCGGTCGAATTTACCTAATTGTTTCGAAACAATAGACAAGGATTCTTCTGCTGGAGCATCTGTCAACATGATATTCGAGAAACTTCGTCCAGGCAACGCTACATAAGCGCAGACCCTTCAATATTCCTTGCGCTATGCATTCATATCTTTTTTTTTTTACCTTTGCTTAATGTCTTTGACGCGCTTGGATTCACGGTGACAAAGACAACATGAGCAATTTGATTTTCAACAAGAAGAGCAGCCCATTCGGCAATATCATTCCACAGGGATGCGTTTTTAGCTGTTTCGCGGTACATAAACTTCTCGATCACCACGACAGGCATGCTGGCATGATTGATTCTCTCGTTGCCAGGGCCAGCTTTTTCAGAAATTATTCCTTTGTCTTCCACTTTATGCAACAGAGAGGTCACCCAGTGTTGCATTCGTTCCAGGAGATTTTCAGTATGTGCATGTTCTGATGCAATTTTAGGTCCAATATTTCGCAATGAAATTGCCAACGTTTCCAAAATATCCTTGATTTGAGAATCATAGGAAGAAGAAAGACCTGCTTTTTGACCTGTGGTTGCGGTCACCAATGTTTCCAAAAGGCTACTCATCGAAGTCACCCACGTGAAAATGGGAAAGTAACCTACTTCTTTTGCAAGAAGTTTGGCTGTATCCGCCTTATTTCGAGCATTGGATAATTCCTCACAGTCCAAGTATATCTTGTACCTACCCAATGTCGAGTGAGTCCTATCAATAATAACGAAAAGTTCCAATGTTTACCCTCGATCGGCCACAGCGGCATCGACAAGTAACGATTTGCCAGATCCTTTAGGACCTGTCACAAGGATAAACGTATCTAGAAACACCTTGTTATTCATGTTTCACAGTTTCCACCATCTTTACCTGGAGTTTCTCTCATCCATGACTTTAACTTCTCAGTGTGTTCGGCATCCTTTGTCCATACAGACAATTTTTCAGGTGGTTCTACTGGTATCAAACGTGCCCATGTTTCACTACGAAGCCAACGATACAATGCATACTCCTCTGGGTTGAATCGTTGCGTGATCTTTGAGGTGACAAAGAAGATACGAATAGGATCAAACACAGCATAAGTAGCACCAGCTACAAGTGCAGCAAAGACAGGTACAGTGATACGAGGATGACTAACAAGCCATTCTTTCACAACATTGGGTCGCTTGTTTTCAGGTTATTAGTTTTCATCGATTGTCTTTTTTGCACGTTGCACCTACCAACTGTCGTTCATACAGTACGTTGAGTCGGCTACCATTGATGACTTGGCCATGAAGACAGTTTCTTGCACTTGCTGCTGATCGGATGCGAGTAAACTGTGCGATAGCATAACGTGGTGGATCCTTGGACGCAAGAGGGGATGGATAAAGTGAAATATCATGTAAACGACCGTACTGGCGAAGCTGTCCATACAATTTTTCTACACCAACGGGTTCACCTTGAAATTCGATGCGAAGACGTGTTGAAGGGTAGCGTGTAACAATATCTTCCAGGAAAGGCTCTCCTTTAACACGAAAGGCACGTAGTGGTTGCAAGTTGAACGGAGCTACCTTGTGATGTTCAGCGAGGTATTTAGTCACACGTGAAACAATCTCTTCCGCTGCTTTGTTTCGTTCTTCTTCTGAACTTTTAAAACTGAACTTGACAATGGCTCCACCATCCTTGGTTCTGTTATTTTTATTTACTTATTTCAACCCACTGACTTCCTGGTTTTGATAGTTACCGTTCCTGTATTTCACGAATTGCAAAATGATAGGGCATTTCTTCAGAAGGTATAACCTTGTGGGCTGTTCCCTCTAAAGACTGACGCGTTTTTCGAAATAACCATTGACGAATATCCAACGCGTTCATCCTTAGTGGAAACACATTGTCAAGGTATAGCATGCCTTTTTGCTCTTGCAAAATCTCTCCCGACTTGATCTATACAACATCCCATGAGATCAGTTGCCAAAAGAAATAGAAAAACAACAGACTTCCATACAGTCATGTCTGTCACAGGATCGTAAATGGCATCCGCTCGACGTGTCCTTGAGGTTCTTAATCCCCTCATGAACTGCCTCGGAACCAAGGTGGGACGACACCAGGTCATAGTTCGGGGTGCATGGATTCGTCCCAATTGAGACTGCATGGGTGGTGTCAGTTATGCAGAAGCGGACCTCGAAGAAAAAAAAAAAGAAAGGAAGTCGGCTATGATGACGATAGCCAACGCCAAAGTAGGACAAGTGTAACCTTGCAATTCAAACGCATACTCGGAGTGAATTCTACATCGGTAAAAAAAAAAGAAGCGCATTTCCTTTTTATGCATCGAGCATCGGTTGGAAAAGAAGATAGAGCGTGCTTACGGATATATGCTACACATCTTTGCTTGGACTAAAAACTAGAAACGCTCTTATACTACGACATATGTCCGGTTGTGTTGTGTGCAGCTGTCAGTGTGCCTTCCTTATTGACAAAGTGTAGCATGGAGAATAGTTAGCGTTGACGAACAGAAGCAATGCCTTCTAATCGCAAGCGACTACAATGATGACGATGCCTGAGTTTAGCCGACCATGTGGGTTTTTTTTTAAAAAAAAAAAAAAAAAAAAAAGGCCTTGGCACGAGGGTTCTGTTATGATTTTCTTGTCATCATGCTTCTATAAACAATAGATTTGCCCAGACCTTTATAGAAAGAAAATGGATAAAGATATTTTTCTTCATTTAGGTTTCCATTGAATGACACAAGCTGCGGATAACGTGGGCATAACTTTCCACAGCTTTTCGTGTTACTATCAGTGATCCCGAAGTAACTCAACTGTACTGCGCGTGCTCTTTTCTATATCGTATCGTCACGCCGCTGAACTTTATCTCACTCTGGTTGTGAAAGAAAGTCTTTGTATGTGCTAGCATACCGAATGGCGTCGAAAGACAGGCAATAAAAAAGCGCAACGTGTTGGGAAAGCTGAGCAATTGGTTTTGGCCTATAAGGAAATGTGGAAACGGTTAAACAATGTGGACAGTTGCGGATTCTTGTTTCATCGGCCCCTAATTTTCCTTAGGAACGATAGAGAAATAAATAGTTAAACAAGCTTGGCTCACTGAAAGATTTGGATCTACTTTTGTTCTCTGCAGTAGATGGAAGGTTTATCATGTTGAAAATTTTCATTGATTAGCTGAAAAATTTATTCCTTTTTCTAGTTCGAATGCGGTTTTTGTACTTGGTTTTCATTAAAGTTTACATATCATTTGATCCGATTACCCATCACCATGGTTAGAAGCGGGGGATGAACCTAAGGAATGGCTTGGCAATGACTACGGACGGTGGTGTTACTGGAGCAACTTGAGACATGGTTTACATGGTGCCATTGCTTGTTTAATTTTTAAATACTGTGATTCTCCCTGTTGATCCCGAAAACAACAGCGTTTACATAAATGACATCTTCAACTCCCATAATCTGGTCTAGTTACTGCACGCGTATGTCCATGAAACATTTCAAGATGCTAAGCGATTTGTGCAATGATGCTACCGCAGCAATGTTTGGTGGGTTACCAGTCCAGTAATTTTTGTTGGCAATAAACGCGTGCGGGACAGAAATTTGTTTTATAAAGCAAAGCTATTATGGTATAAGACGAGTATTATACTTATCGTTTCGCGTGGGTTCAATTTAGCTAGCATTACCAAAGATACATCAACCTGTTTGTTTAGATATCAGAAAGCGAGAACAAAGGCTTCATCATATTAATCATGGAGACCGAGAATATGACGGGCAGGAAAAGCAAGATCAAGCACAAGGATGCTGTTGATACCAATAGTACGCGGATTTCGTGGTGAAAAGGTAGTTACTGGCGTTTGGAAAAACTGGATGTCTTCTTCCGTACTCCCCCGAACTGTAGCCAGCTGAACACGTTTAGTCTGTTGCCAAGAGCAACATTAAGCGGCATAAATTATTTATATTCTGAGACTCTTTCGAGCAGAATAGCAGATGCTTATGAACATATAACCTTGGCTAATCTATACGAATTCGTTAATCATTCCGTTAAACGCTTTGATGATTGTTGTAATAATACGTCATATTTCAATGATTTTTTCCGCAAGTGGCGACTACTGGATTTTCACAAAAGGCGAAAAAGTTAAAAAGTATAACTCCGCCAAAGCAAGTTCAAATTCAGCGACAATTTTTTCTTGTTTTTCTTGAGCGACAAAAATACTTCAGAAATACTGTATACAATTCGATAGTGATATCGCTTCAATAAATATCATAGGATTACCTTCATCGCCATGTTTAAAAAATCTTAGTGTCATATGAAAAAAATCATCCGCCATTTCCAAGGAAGAATCTTGTACATCTTTTTGACATCAACACCGTGGTCGGCCATTTGATTCTATCTATTTTTGGTTTCCTTCTTTTTTTTTTTTTTTTATATTCTTCCGCGCAAAGGTACCGAGCCATCTTTCTTTTTTCTTCTTTACTACTATTTTTTTTTTTTTTTGAAACGGAATGGATACGCCCAGTCCAACCTATGACAACGGCGGGCCGTCGTCACCTCCTCCTCCTCCACCCATTGATTCTACCATACCTACTGGAGGAGATCAATCTACTAGTGACCCTAATACAACTTCCAATCCACCAGTGACATCTGATATTCCAGTACCAACAACACCAATAACAACAGATCCTCCATCTACTACTACTACTACTACCATAGTGGATCCTGTAAGTTTATATACTATCCATAAGAAAATACTTAAATTGAATTAATAGGTAACTACCCCTGATATAACAACACCCAATATCCCATCAACAACGTCAACTTCAACCTATACAACTACGACAACTCATAGTCCCGAGCCTGAACCATCAACCACGACAACAACGACAACCGAATCACGACCAACCAGAACCCAGCGACCGGACCCTGCTTCGTCGTCCTCTCAAATTACTAGTACCAATGATGTAAGACCGACACCGACTGGAAGTCCTAAGCCCAGTACAAGCATCGTCACTATTGTTACTGTCACGCGTTCCGGTACGGAAATAGTTACGATAACATCAACTTCCTATTCAATTATCAATCCTACGGATGCTGCCACCAATTTACCCGCAATTACTACTACCACGGAAAATGATTCAAAACCAGCTATCATTGGTGGTGTTGTAGGTGGTGTGGCGTTTGTGGCGTTGCTAGGTAAGAAACCAAGAAGACTTCCGAGAAAATCAATGTAGTAACACCTTCGATTTGTTTGATAGCTTTCTTGGCTTTCTTCTGTCTTCGACGTAGAAAGAAGAAAGAAGCATTTGACGATGTTATTGATCCTTTTGGTGGTCCATTTACGGAGACTCATGTCCGTCATTCTGTTGGACCAGCAGGTGGAGCATCGCCAAGACATTTAGTAGCCCCACCAAAATCAGAAGGTGGTGGAACTATGGAAGACAAGAATTATTCACCTTATCCTGTCATGTCTACGGAACATTCGGTTGCTAGCGGTGGTTATTATGAAGATGTTTCACCTCCGTATCCACCCACCTCAACAAGTTATGGTCCCCAAAATGTTCAAGTACATCATCCAATGGAATTATATCCACCACCTCCGAATTATGGTCAATTTCGACACGTACCCAATGAGATAGATTATTCGATGGAAGAAAGACATGTTCCACATTTGATCGAAGACGATCATTCGCCTAATCGTGGCTGAGGCATTTTTTAACCTATTTCTCACTTTTCTTTTTTTCTTTGCATGTCAACATACAATTCACACACCATTTAAACTTGTACAGATCTTTTTTAAAAAAAAATAAATAAATAATCATTTTATCCATTTTTCTAATCGCTATCAAGGTTGAATCCATGTTTGTACAACCTCAGTCAGCAAAAAGAGGTTAATTTCCGAAATCCCTTTTTTTATAAACTTTACCTTGTTTGTTTATTTATAAATACCCGTTTGTTTTCTAATTGTTGAGAAATTCGGGTACACGTTACGCAACCATCACTGTCGTTCGGTATTAGCGCTCTTGCATCGTACATGTACCTGAATGGTATTGCCGTTGAATGCGTAGGTCGAAGGAAAATATCGGACGAGCATTCCCGCTTTACATACAGGATTACATAACCATATGTAATAAAGTTTCATCCTGTCGCTATTTGACTTCACTCGTGGTTATAGACTACCAATTTAAACTGTATTCAATACTCCCACGTATCCCGCTTACAACGATAGTTACAGACTGCGCGTTTCATATGTAACAATTCGTAAATTCAACGCTTTCCATAGACAGAAAATAAGAAAAAAACTATGTTAAGACAACAGAAGTTCATGAATTCGTTTCACCCCAGACCCCCTAACACATACTTGCTGTCGGCTAAACCGTTTAATCAATCGCTGTTTGAATCGACTGTTTCACCTTCGCCAAACGTCTGTTGTTTGCCCGATGGGTGTAGGAATGGAGCTTGTCATTTCGTGGTACAAACATTGCTTATCGATGTAGCCCGTGGAAAGTGAAGAAACTGAGTTAAGAAGAACATACCAAACGTCAAAATAAGATAAAAAATGATGATTAACCTGTCAGACATATCCTTCAGCTATGTAGACAGCTGTCAGTGAATATAGGCACCGCAGCATGGCATTCACATAAACAGAATATTTTTAGCAAAAAAAAATAGCATAGAGTATCTACCGGCATCTATTTTTCAGAAATGCTGTGAACATCCAATAGAGACCCTATCCTGTTTATTCATCCTTTGGTAGCAAGCGCAACATTTATCCCAACGTGTGCCTTATATTAATTAAAGACTTTTCCAGACCTTTCCAGAAAAAAACAAAACAAAAAAAAATAACTGCATGTAGATCCATGGCCACGTGGTATGGCTGTCAAATACCACACTGGCGTTGGATGGTGGTAAAAATTCCATTTGGCCCAGCGACAATCCGGTGAAGGTAGCTGGGTCTGGTACAAGGAACGCAGGGCGTTGTCTTGAGGGAGCGTGGATTGATATATGAGGTAGAGGGGTCGTTGTTGCCTGAAAAGACGGCCATATGGTCGAAGAAACGGCAGCTTCCTCTGTCATTTTGTCTGTTCGATTTGTAACCAATGAAGGTTTTTGTTCATCATCCATTGTCATTTCATGGAAGGCTGCATTTTTTGTTAAAGATGGCTCTGCTTCATGATGTACTTTCGCTTTCGATAAGCTATCGCCGTCATTTCGATAAGCGACTGTCGGTTGATGTGTTTTGATCGTTGGATAAACTTCAAATGTATCATCCCAATTCTTGCGCTGACCTATTCTTACTCAGCCGATCGTGCTCATTCAAAACCCTCTCTCACCACCCTGTGTGTGCTGCTGTTCTGATGGTTCCATAAGATGGTCACTGTTATCAAGATCCTCTATGACAAAATCAATGATCATCTCATCAGGTCCGACGTGTCGCGTCGTTTGCGAGTCCTCGATAGACATCAGAAAGAAAAAAAGAGAACAAGTGCAAAATAGCTATCCTTAGCTTTGTGTGTTTATGATGACAATGATGATGCTTATGATTCCATTCCAGATTCCGTCTAATTTCCAACAATCTGTTTACCAGTCCAATGGTTCATTTTTCACAGGTGTATCCATCAAATAAGGAGATGCTGCGATCTTTTCCTCGACTGACTCCTCCTTCACAATCTCTTTTTTTACCTTGACCTTCTTTATTTCTGCCGATGGACAGAGATCCTTGACAGGACATTCAACACACTTCGGACCCCGGGGAAGACAGGTGATTTGACCAAACCCAACAAGCATTGGGTTAATCTCCCGCCAATGTTCCCTCGGTAACCAAGATTCAAGACTCTTTTGGCATGTCAGAAAAACATGCAATCTCAGTTCTTTTTTGACACCTACCTTGCGGGTATCTTCTGGTGATCCCTTCATCGTATTACACCATCCAAGTCGATTTGTAATACGATGGACATGGATATCAACGCCAATACCTAAATTTCTTTACACATCCATGACCCTTAGCAAAAATAGTTACATTCCTTGTGCTCTGCACTTACTTCTCCCATGCACATTGTAACGTTAAATAACCCTGTACAAGATGACATGAGCTTATCACTTCATTATAAATCAGGACTGACCATTTTTGGACCTTTTTTTTACTTTGGTTTAGTTTGACACATTTTTTTTTCGCGTTTTTATGCCACTTACCGACACCAGGTAGGCTTGTCAGTCCCTCGATCGTATCTGGGATATCACCATCATACTGATCACGTAATATAATGGCTGCTTTTTTAATGTACCTAGAAATTACTTCTTCAGCTCAAACATCGTCCCAAGGATGAAACCTACCCTGCTTTCTTTGTATGAAATCCTACTGCTCGAATATAATTATCAAGGACTTGCTCATCAATGTTCAAAATGCTTTCGAGACACAGTCCCCCAGGCAATTCTTTCTGCAACGTTCTGACAACAACACTTGTTACAGTATCTTTTGTCTGGGAAGACAACATCAATGAAACTAATGTTTGAAACCTTGCTACCTAAAAAATAGAAATTCACACGTTGGCTGTTTGAATTGACTGACGAACATTTGACATACTTTGGGTGGGACATCTTTTTCTGCTAAACGCTCACATCCCATCGTATCTACCGGGGCAGTAGTCTTTTGCCGGTAGGCTTTAATCTGTTGAAAAACCGTACTCCAGTTGTCGGGGGCTTTCGAGGTGATTTTTTTTTCTTCTCCTTCTTCTTTCTTGACTCGCTTCACCTTGGTGGTTGTTACGGTGACAGTGACAGACTGTCGTCGCCGCCGCCGTTTCTCGGTAACAACTGGCACCAGTGATTCATGAACAAGATCCGTAGAGGATTTAGCAAGACGAGAGCTCCGACGAATAGACATGATCCAACGATCGTGGGCACGAGGTGACTTGGTTGGACAAGAAGAAGAGACACCTGGGAAAAAGAGATGGAGACAGGGATTTCGCAGTCCGGTCGGCGTTTGGAACACTTTTCAATGCCGGTGGCACAAACCGCTTGCTTGCCAGCCCTTCCTCTCATTCCCCTTGGCAACATTATGACGATCTTCAAAACACTCGCTATTTTTGACTTTGACTGGTTTGTATTTACTAATTTTTTGCTTGGGCTTACATGATGAGCATAATTGTGTAGGTCGCTTATCGAAGAAGACAGTGATCATTGGACAATAGCTCATTTGTCTCAGGAACAGTGGGAGGAATGTGCTGGTTTGCGTGATATACAGTTCACCGATTGCATGTAAGTGGAGAAAATTGATGCACTGTCTCTAATATGCTGGTCTGAACAGGGATATGGCCATTCGACAACTTCAGGACCAGGGTTCAACGAAGGCAGACTTCAAGAGTGTGCTTGAGAAGATTCCCTTTGTAGGCTAAACCATGCTTACGCTCTGATCGATAACACAATGGATTAGACAGAAGCTATGCTGAAGACATTGAAAACGCTCCATGATCATAAAACACGAATTGTGATCGTTTCGGATGCAAACGTATTCTACATCGAGACCATCCTTGAGGTACGTCATTGACCCGTGTCCCACAAAAACTGATCTGAGCGATGATAAGGCGTATGGTGTGCGTGATCTTGTGGCGGATATCATTACCAATCCAGTCTATACAGATGATCAAGGCCGATGGCGCATTCGGCGGCGCATCCCTGCAACAGCTCCTCAGCATAATTGCCCAAATGGCTGTGCCGTCAACATCTGCAAAGGTAAATGGCGGAAGAAGAGAATACAATGTATGCCAATCCTGCAACGTTAGGACAAGAGCTTGATAGCTACCTTCGCTTGCATGGTCCGTTTCAAAAGATCATGTACGTCGGCGACGGCAAGGTAAATGTTCTGCAGCATATGAAACACGCATCCATTTAGACTGACCATATTCCCAGAACGATTTCTGCCCCGCCACACGTCTGAGATCTTCCGATCAACTGTTTGTCCGTTCAGGAAAAACACTAGCGGCAAAGCTTCAAAATGAACAAGAAGCTGCTACCAAAGTCGTGGCCAATACCACCTACTGGGAGTCTCCAGACAAGGTGCTGCAGGCTGTGGAAACTGAATTTTATTTGTAGATCTTACACAATATACAATCTCTCTTTATTCAACAAATTCCATCTCCTTGACCCTATCTGCAGCATAAACATCCTTGTACTTGTCATAGATAGCACGAAGACTATCCATATAGCGCTGATGTAGTTCCTGCACAATCTCTTCCTGGCTACGTCCTTCCGTATCTGCGGGTGGATGAATCGCTTCGCCGACTACAAAGAAAAAAAAAACAAGGAAGCAAGGGTCAAACCTCCGCACAAAAGACACTTCTCTTGTTCGTCTACGGTACTTACTGACAATATTCAGAGGCCGTCTATATGGCATAATCCCCATGTCATCTACGTAAAGAAAATGAGTGCCATTGTTGGCGTTGTTCTTATTTACAATTGAACACGCCACGTCCGTGAAATAGGGGCATTGTCCAACCAAACAGCTGTTTGGTTCGTTTTTGGAAGCGACGTAATAAACTTCCATCGTCATTCTTCACTTGATCAAATAATTGATTTTCGCCAAAACTTAAGACTGGCACCAGACTGGCGCCGGTTTCGACCGCAATCTTGACAAAGCCAAGTCGTCGTTTAATTGTCAAGTCCATCGAACCAGGGCGAGAATTCAAAGATTCAGAAGCTCCACCAACAACAATGGCAATCGAACGACCAGGACCCGACTGTAGCACTGCTTTGCAAGATTTACGTGACACAGAGCATATGCCATGAGCTAATAGATAATCACGATGAATTGGAAAAAAGAAATTTGACTGGATGGTCATTAATGAAGTTACAATTCCTGGATATAGTTTTGAAAAACCCAGTGCATCGGTTGCAAACGTCGCGACAGCACCCATGGCAATGATACCGTGTGGATGATACCTGTTTGATCAGATAAGAAAAACGCGCCCCTTTTTTTTATACGTTTTACCCAAAAATGTAATTTTTTGTTGGATCCAAATCTGCTTCCTATCATCCCATCAAGAGAGTGAAAAACGAGCTGTCTTTGCTTACCTTGGTAATGGATGCTGGGAAGTAGTCTGCAAAATATTTCCACATGCGAATCTTTCGCACCCATTCGATACGTCGACCACCAGTTTCTGGTGCTTTGTCAAAAAACATCCACACAAGGTATATAATAATAACAGGCCAAAAGAATGGAATGGTACATAAAAGACAGAACAAACCGACTATAAATGACGGTTCAACACCCCAAAACATGACAGCCAACGTTTGAAGACGCCGAGGAAGTGGCACATTGAGAGGTGCCATGCGTGGAGGTACATGCATGTTGTCACGTTTTGAACGATCAGATTCAGGGGAATCGGTTGACATGACGAAAAAAAACGAAAGAGAAAAACAAAGAGCGAGACAAATTTTCAAGCGTGAATGACCGCAAGCAATGCCGAGGACCCAGCAGTCATTTGAGTTGGTTGGTCAACTCAGTTGCACAACCCTAATTATCATGCAAATTCATTTCTGTATGTCAAATGTTGTAGCTTACATCAACGACACACACACCATTTCTGTCGCCTAAAGGACTGCCGGCTATGAGAGACAGACTACTAACAAACCCAAGTTGTCAAACCGAGTTGACCACGTATGTAGCGTTTAAACAGGTCCCAGGAAACGGACTGCTTACACACACACATGTCGCTTAGCTGTAATTAGCGATTGAAAAAAGCGGTTTAAATCGCCGTGCAAAGAATAACTGTCGTTCGACTTTTTCTCCTTAACATTTATCCGCCACACTTTGATGATGACTAAACAGATAACTGCTGCTTCACAAGCTGTTCACCTTTGTCACTGAACATAAACTATTCATTAGTCATACTGCCTTCTAATCACAAGATATTTCTTCATAGAAACCACTGTTGTCAGTATGCTTTGGGTACAGCTACCATGCTGCTGATAAGGAAGGCAACCTTTGTTTTTGTTTTTTGTTTTGAAAACATCGAACGTCTCCTCATAAAAAATCACATAAACAGCCTGACTCTTAAAGCTCTCATTGTGTCTTCTAACATCCTCCTCTAAACATTCAGGCTATCCCACGCAATGTTTGATAGCATTTACCGCACATGTAGATGTTTTCACACGTATGAACTCATATTGCTATGTATGGATCACTTGAGTAGGGCAGGTATAATGGAAAGTGCAAAGTACCATGCGTACATGCAGCATCATTAACAGCACCGGTGAACAAGAACAATAATAAAGGCAATTTATGAAGAATAGAGTTCAAGAAATGCATCAACACTGCAGGAGTGTTTGTTAAATATGCGCCTTCCCCCATCATCTCCGGCAAAAAGGACAGCGTCTGCACAGTTTATTCAATTTTTCCATTATCAGGCAGACAAAATATCCTTTGGTATTAGCAGAATGTGGTTGCTCTTGGTTTAAATACAAACTCCGGACGCTTGACATATCCATTAAGGATTTATTGAGCTTCTTCGATGCAACAGGCCTCTGTCAACAGTGATAATAGAAATGCATTACAGGTGTCATGTTTGTTCAGTACTATCTGCATCTACCACCCGGATAGTTTTGTTAATTCCGAAAGAAAAACAAAACAAATTAAGGGAAAGCGTTGAGCTGGAGTTCTTACCAGGAGAGTGACATTATTTTGCTTTGGCGCCAAAAACATAAATATTTGTGTACAACCATAAAAGGCAAGGAGATAAGATACTAGCTGCATACATTGGGCCGTGCTCAGCTTCTATCTAAGCTACAACTCAACCCTTGGTCCCCATCAACGTTTAATATGCTATTAAAGAAGACATTATACTAGTCTCAATATAAATCCTCATTCAACGATAGAAAAAAAAACATCGTAGATGCCCAAAAATAGGGTGTATTTTATTTCTCTCCTAGTAATAGCACAAGCTTCCGTAAATCAAAGTATATATATCCTTTATACAAGTACAGGATAAAGTATTCTATATCATGGAGGCTAATACTTAGCTCTTAGTTTCTTCTTCAGTAGTGCAGTCTGTGCTTTGACCTTTATTCACGTTTATGTCATCGTTAAAGCCTTCAGGGCTGGATGCTTCAGATTCTGGTGAACCGTCTTTTTTTTTATCTTCTTGTTCTTATTTCTCCTTGCCTATTCGCGGTCACGTTTTACCTTTGCTAACAATTCAGGTAAGGCGTCAATCAGTTTCTCAGACTTCATCCCGCGGATCTGAGAGACCGGAGTCCAACAATGTTGTAACAAGATGACTTTGAATTTCTGCCGTGGTTGCTGCATCCGCCAAAATGAGTTCAATGAACTTGTCACAATACCTCTGGCGTTTATCTCTTTCTTCCGCCGGCATGGGTTCCTGTGCTGGGACACCTCCGTTATAATCTTGTTCAAAAAGACGCCAGAACATGTCTCTGATTTGATCCCGATTTGCATATGATAATAAAACTTGACGTCCATTCGTCCAAGTCGTAACAATGCTGGATTTAGTTTATCAATGTCATTGCATGTCATGAAAACCACCGTGTATGTTATTAGAAAAATCCCTTCACGAAATATCACACTTACTGCATCCTTCTTGACCTTGAATTCCATCCAGCCCATTGAGAATCCCTGACATTGTCAGACCATAGCCCCAACTTCCTTTAGCATGTACTGATCGATATCTTCCAAAACCAACATTGATCGGACTGGAACCTCTGAGAGCATGTCACTGAACCGATCATCAGAGTCAACCGTGAGTAGACTCACAATAGCAATGTTCAATTTCATTTTGCCCTATAAATATGGTATTATTGGTTGAAATTTAAGCAATGCTTTCGTAGGCTTTCTGCAAGAGCCTGAACTAATGAGGTTTTTCCCGTCCCGGGAGGACCGTAGAGTAAATAGCCGCGGCGGTAAGGGTTCGTTGTAACTTGTATTAGCCCTCTCTTTAGGAAAAATTTGTCATATCTTTAGCAGATATTAGATATCTTATACATTCCCAAGTCATTTAAAGTGCATTACCATTTACAATTCTTTCCTTCTCTCCTGGTCTCAGAGCGACTGTGGATAACAGGAGTGGTTCTACGGGCTTGGTTTCACTTCAGTATTATCCACTATATTTGTAGATACTGATCTATTTAGAGAAGTTTAATTATTAAAAGATTGCATTACTTTCGAACATTACTTTCTCGTCATTTTGTTTGTATTGGTCACACCATTCTTGTATAAACTCTTTCAGAGTATCCATAAACTTTCTTTCCATACTAAATGTCCCATAAGCTAAGAAAAGAAAACGCTTTCTTGATCCTACTTAGGAGATCTCAACGTATTCTCTTCATAAATCGTTGCTAACATATGCAGCTTCATCATCATCTAACTTTCGTCGTGTAATAAAAGGCGTGTGGCCCTTATATTCGATTTTATCTGTTGTGTTCCTAACTGTTCAAGATGATGAATATCTGGTCATTAATCAATCAAACAGCTTACATGGATAAAAGTTCACATTCGGCAACTTGTTCGGACTGTCATGATTATCGTCTTTATCAGGTGCGTGGTTTGCGACTATCTCCTTTAGCTTGGGCAAGCCGACGGCATGCGTCCGAGCAAAGTGATCCATCGCGTTATATACTTAATCTTCCACATTGATCTTGACAGGTACATAGTTGATGTGTGTCACTCAATCGTTCGCAACATAGCTAATAAAATTTCAATGGTGGTTTTGAAAATATTACAAACTTATGTGCCGTGTAGAAGATTACAGTTAGCATTACAAAATCGCTTCCAAAGTATTTTTTGCATAGAGAAGATACCCGTGGTCCGAGAAGCCGATCCCAGAAAGATTCGTCCAATATCGGCTCCAATAACGTCAGGATTTTGTCGAAAACCACCCTAACGTGCGCGCCAAAGAGGAAACCTTGATGAGAGCATTATTAGGGAGCATTTTGTATTGAATAATTATGACTGCAGAAAAAAGAAAACCAAAGAGCTGTGCATCCACATCTATAACATTTGAATGAGGGCTCGTTTGTGCAACAATTTCGACTTTTGTTCCTAATCGTAGCTTCAACTGGTTGCAGTTACGAAATCTTAAAAGTAAATAATTGAAAAAGTCCTTATGTTTTTTGCCGAGAGAGCCTTCATCAGGAGAATACATATTTCCACCACGAAGAAAACCTCATTGATATGTGTTGTCATGACAACAAAGGGCTGGCGTTGCTGCCGCTTGATGAGTTCCCGTTGGGATTCAAAAAGTCGGAATGAACTAATATGATAGGTCAGCAAGGAGTTTAAACGATGCATTTCGATAACGGCGAGTCGTGCAACGTAAGGTGGGTACTTCTACACCAGTTTTTGCGTATGTGCCATTTTTATGTCAATCGAATTCAGTATCCCAGACAACATGCAAGACTGAGCTTCTGGAAAAATACAAAAAATCAACTTTTATAGTTCAGCCGTTTGTGAGAAAGAAATAAAAGAGCAGTATCATGATAAGGCTTAGAAAAAGCAGTATTATCTATTCCCTATAACGATGATGCTTTTTAGGGCGGTTTAATATCTTCTTGTATTGTTACAAACGCAGGCTGAATAAACTTGAGTCTCAGTTTCACAGCAGCAACTCCTTCTAGCAACGCTGCAGAACAACTCATGATCATAGTATCAAAGAAAACTTTTTCCTCTGCATTTCCACAGCTACACTCTTTTTAGCAAAAAATCATAGCTAAAAGCGTAAAATGACTAAGCTACGAATAAATGGTTATTTCTTTTTAGGACGTTTCTCAATAGACGGCTTCATGTTCTTTGTGCTACTTACTCACTGGCTACAAGGTGACTTTTAGGGCACGAACGTCCCGGAGCCACAAACTTTAAATAAGGTTTACAAGTTAGCTCTTTTAAATGGTTGAAAAATCTGAAATAAAAAAAGGGCTTTTCTCATGGAAACCAAGCAAGGACGGCCAGACGACTATACGAGCACTGTATGAAATTGCGAGTTTCCAGTTTCTTGTTCTACAACTAACTTTCCAAGCCGCCAGTCAGATGCAGATATCCCCACCGAGTGGGTTCGTGGAATACATGCCGGTGGACAGCAAGCCAAAAGACAAGCCGTTCAGATCGATCGTTCTCAGAGCATCTACTTTTACCCCAATAGGGCGCTTAAAATATGGAGCCAGGAAGTACTTCTACCTGAGGCTATAGGAGAAGGCGACGACTATAAATCAGGCTATGTACCAAACAAGCTTTCGTTATCGGGGACGGACGGGTTCAGGGCTGCCGCGGAAGCGGCTGATCAAATGCATGGCAGCAGTGACCAGGAGAAACAATACGGGACCAAGATCAACATCCCTCGGCGTTATGTCAGTTGGATTTGTCAGTATGGAAGTGGGCACTCATGTCGCTGCTTTTCTAGATTCTTTTTTCACCGACTGCACTTCGAGCTACGGAAGAATTTAAGGATGCAGTTGATCACGCATTACAGGCTTTTACCGATGAAGAAAAGTTCGTTGAGCTAGAACATGTATTCCAAGAATTTGGTTACTATTATCCCTACTGGATTGTAACAGGTCACTATTAATTGCAATATGGTTTTTACTAACTTTTATTTAAGGAGGAAAGTTTTTTTGTGATGATGCTTTGCCAAAAAGCTATACATCAGTAGAGGCTATCTCACGCGCTATAATGAATGAAAAACTGCAGTGGAAAACCTTGGGTAAACGTGCTACTTGTTTGCAACCGAACGTCTTTCCTTAAGCCCTTGTTTTTAGGTGGTGACATGCGCCTCTTGTTGGAAAAGCGTGACGCTGATGGTTGGCTTAACAGCACTGAGAGTCACCAAGTTGTCATCAGGTTTCTTGACACTAACCCAATATACAGTCTCTTGGGCGATGAATCTAGCGCTGAGATACGAAGGATATATAGCGAACATCACACCCAATCTGCACCATATATCGAAGTTCCATCCAATCCTCCTGGCAGCATGAATGCTCTTATTCGACTTGCAACTATGCATAAGAAAGTCGGTGTCGCCAAAGGAATATATTTTGGCGGACTTTTGTCTGAAGAAGATGCTGTCGAATTAATCAACGATATCGACATCGATAAAATGATAAGAGTTGCATCGGTTGAAAAAAAGCCTCGTATCAAATGCAAAGTGAAGAAAGCTATGTTGGGATCGACTACTAGTGCACATGCCTTTCTTCCTGTCGATTTTCCGAAAAGTTTGAGGGAACATAATGCATTTATGAGGGGAGCTGCGCATCACCATATGGACGTGAATAGCGGAGAGCTACAGTCCGTGACCAGTGGAGTAAAGTACTTTGTTTTATATGTTACCTACAGAGAGGTTAGTAAACCGGCAAATAAGGAGCTATCTGTCCGTTCTGGATTGCTTTCTCTACTTCTATATTCGATCTATGTGGATTTCACTTGATCTCATCTATCCTGTTGTAGTTGGTGTTTGACCGACAATTTGTCAAGGCAACAGACAAACTTAAAGAAGCTATCAGTCAGGCATTAAAAGCTGAATCCAATGAAACAAAATACCATGCGCTGCAAAAAGTCTTTGGACGATTTGGTTTCTTTTATCCGGAGGTTATTTCACTTGGTAAGGGTCTATGTGATTGGACTGACAAGTTTTACAAACCCGTTTTACAGGTGGACGAATTATATTCGAGATACTCTCAAACACCCAACCAGATAGTTGGTTGACTGAAAACTGGGAGAAAGCTATCGAAGGAGCTTTTCGAAGGGACGCTGATTTTGCGGGGATCAGACTTGACCAATCTGGTACGATAGAGTGATAAGATGGCATGAAAATATTGCCATGAAAACAAACTGATATTTGATTAGTAAATTTCCAAAGAGATACAGAGTTTTCAAAGACAAAGGTTGAAGCAATTGGTATGGTCCATTTTGAGGATATGATGCGATGACTTATAAAGCTGACTGGCACTGGAATAGGAGGGAGCTCATCAAATACAGGGTGTGCAGATTGGATTAGTTCTGTCAAAACAAATCAAAAGCGTGTTCACTTTAAATCAATGAAACCTCTATACGACTTGCTGGACGAAGAGACACGAGAAAAAATCATACGGGTATATAGCAGTGTAAAAAATGACGACGACCTATTTCCTGAGCTACCTAAAGCAAGACATTTTGATGGAACAGAGGCAGATCACAGAGCGATTGAAATTTCGGAAACAAATTCGTTCTTCAAGAAAATAATGATCAAGGAATTTATGGAGCAGCCTGTTGTGGAATATGCAAAACGTTCTGCAGTTGGACCTACAGCTATTTTAAAATACTCATCGATGGATATTGACGGGGAGTACGAACTGGAAGGGACACAGGGATTTAAATCGGGTGCTGAAGGCGAGTGCAAAGAGCGAAGTCTTATTCGCATGAATCATACCAGTGGAAAGATAATTCCATATCATGTAGCTTACGTAGTTTGCAAAGAAGTAAGTACAATTTGAGGTAACTTAAATTGATAAATAATGACATGACTTTTCTAGCTACATCTATATAACGAGCTGATCCAACCAGATACTCCCTTTAAGGAAGCTATATGTAGAGCCTTGGGGGTGGGAAATCAAGATGACGACACATACTGCGCACTACAGGACGTTTTTCAACAATTTGGTTATTATTACCCATCTATCATACGATTTGGTAAAGTTATACACACAAAAGTTCAAAGGCTTATGATGTCTCTAGGCGGAAGAATTACATACGAAGCTCCTAAAAAAGATGATGAAAACCAAAAAGACGCCGGAAATGTTGACAGTCGTCCTGCAGTCAGTAGCATCAATGAGGATCTAACCGATGGTCCTGTCCTGCATGAAGTTTCCCAGTCTGAAGAAAACAAACAGGAAGATCCAGATGTAGCTCCGAGCACTTCAGTGGCGAGAATTGAAAAGTCACTTTCCCGAAGTACCATTACTACTTCTATCGAAAAATCCCTTCATAAGAGCGAGTTCTGGGATGCAATTGGTAGGCGATGTGCGAAGAGAAAATAATTTAACAAATATGTACTATCCAAGGTGGTGACTCTCAGTTATTGCTGTGGAACGACGTTAAAAACTGGGTTAACACTGTCAAATCCAATCAAGCAATAGTTCAAGTAAAGGAGATAAAACCTCTTTACACATTATTGGACGACGAAGAGCGCGTCAAGGTCCAGCAAACTTACGAAAACGTGATCCTCGCCGATGATCGTATATCCTATAACTACATGTTGAAAATGACAGTATATAGAAGGATTCTCAAACAGGAGCGTGAAGGAAATGCTTCAGCAGTAGGCATACCGGTATGTGTCGTTGGCAGACAGACCAGTGATTCATTCGAAAAAAACTTTTTAGACAGATCTATTATTTGACGATCTGTTGAAACAAAAGTTTCCAGACTGTGAAACTGCAATCAAATATTGTCAAGACCTATGCAGTAATGCCGGATTTTTTGTTTTGGAAGAGAGTATTACAAACAAAGTGAGTTACATGCCGTTCAGCTCGGAAGTAAATTAATAGGATAGCAGATCATTTGTATATACTGCTCCCTTAGCGATCCAGTAGAATGTGAAGCTCGAGGTTTACGAAAGCAGCACCAGCAAGACCACGTTTGCCAATGGAGGGTTATGCTTTCAGAGATAGTAGAAGGACAATGGGAATTTAAAAAGTTCGAAAACCCTGAAGAATCCGCGCATAATCATGATTTACCGATCCCTAAAAAAGATATAAGCAAGGAATCTGCTGAAGATCTATTGGCAAAATATCGTATCGATGACGACGCAATGCATCCGGTTGTTGTTATCATTGAACCAGAAACGAGATCCAGTCTTCCAGATGATCTTAACGCTCACTATGTCAGATATGGAGATGTCGTCCGGGTAAGATACGTACGACGTAGCGACCATGTTTTTATCAGCAAATACGCCCACTATGTATGCTCTAATCGGGAGCTTGACCTTGGTGTACATGGATACGACCTGTCCGGCCCTCAACCTCCAGAAGTTGATCCGGAACAATCTGATTTGAGCTTTCAATGGTTTGTCGAACAATGATCATTTATCGTCATGCACTGAACCGAAAATAGGAAAATTATACGGTGTACTTCCGATAGGGATAGTACCGATGCATCATCTGCAATACCAGAGGAAATCAAGGAATCAGAAACAGAGACGGACACGTCTGATTTTGTTCGGAGATGTGACCTAGTCGCCTTTGAAAGTGTAGCCACGGTTGACGGAGAAGACAGGATATTTATGAATGACAATATTAGCCGTTTTGGCAGCAAACAGGCAAAAATGATTTCTGACGACTTGCGCAAAACTATTGGATGGCAACTTCAGCATATAGACCAGTTCAAAGCCATGAAGGAGTCTGATGCTTTCAATACCGAAGAAGGAATAGAAAAGCGAGTGATCGAAGCTACCAAAATGGACAGTGACAATCCAGACAATGCTTATTTGCTTGGGGATTCTTATTGGTATGGCTTAAAAGGCTTGGAGGCCAGTGATTCGCAGGCTATCCAATACTTGTCAAAGGCAGCAAACGGAGGGCTACATGAGGCTTACCGTGTACTTGGACATATCTGGTGGGAAAAGAAAGAATACCAAAAAGCAATGGATATATTTGACGAAGCCACGTATTTCCCTACCGTATCTGTATGCAGAGAGTTGGGTGACAGATATCATACTGGATTCTTGTCCCCAGATGCTGACAATCCTTACACAATTGATCAGAATTACAAAGCAGCCTTTATCTACTATTCGATTGGAGGCATATTAGGCGATCCGAAAGCTGCATTGGCAGTAGGCGAATACTTGGAGAAAGGATATCACGAAGAGTTTGGAATTGACAATGACAAGGCGCTACGATGGTACGAATACGTCAAGGAAAGTTATAAAATCCCCCTTGCGGATGAAGCTATCGGAAGGATAAAATACAATATGGCTACTATCTCGGCAGATACGATGGAAGGAGAGCGGCTCCGAAAGGAAGCATACGAATCATTTGTAGAGGCTGCCCTAACTGAAACGTATGCTAAATTTATGGTAGCCGTGTATCACTTGAACGGATGGAGTGGTCATCAATATAATCCAACCGATGGCTTCGAGATATTGCTCAGTTTGGTGGAGTCGGGCCTTAACATGGTATTTCTCGGGATAGCCACATGTTATGCACGAGGTCTTGGAGTAGAGAGAGACCCTGCGAAGGCTTCTGTATTTCAAAATTTGGCAAGGCAGCTAGAAACTCAGTGATTTATGCTGATACTTGCAAAACAAGCCTGTAATTTATTATCATAAATTGTATGCAAGATAAGAAATCCATATCGAAATTTTTACAAGCTCGTTCCTGTTATTGGCGAATCAACGTTATTGAACATCTATTATAAGTTCTACTGGCATTTTTATATACATAAATACGATCCTTGACCAGACTTCAATACGTAAGGCAATAGTATACCTACGGGGTGTTCTCAGTGGACTCCGACAAAACGAAAGAATCACGTGTAAATTCGATCTTGGGATGGTCCTGCGGGATCTTAACCACAGTTAAAAGCACATGCTTTTATTTCCTTCGTTTTTTTTCTTCCTGATTACTTACACACGATGGCACAGCCAACAGTGGTACCCTCATTGAATGGATCTCCGGTAAACGACCCCGAAGAAGATGATTTCGAGGTGGACGTGTTCGACGAATGGGGATGGACAGCCGCAGACCTTGTCTCTGAGAACGACTTTGATATGATCGATATGCTCTCAGCTGCGCTGGACCAGGTGACTTTTCAGCTGCACGAAAGGCAAAGGGAGTTACGTGCAAAATCATCGGAATGGACAACGAAGACGAAAGATCGTATCCGTACACAGACCAAGAAACTCGAGGAGCAACGCGTGCTGATCCACAGTCGCTTAATGAACCGCTATTTGCAGCTTAATGATCGAATCAACCGCGACGAAAAGACGATTCATACGCGAGACAAGTTATCGTTTGTAGTTGGAGTAGGCAATGCATGTATAACACCGGTGTTAGCTTCACGCGTACCCGAATGGATCCCGCTTTATTACAGTATTCAGTCGATCTATCTACTCACTTTGCGTTTCGTTATTTACCGATATCGCAGATGGCATTATTTTATATTTGATCTGTGCTATTTTGTGAACGCCATGACACTATTATTCTTATGGTTTTTCCCTACTTCAACCACTCTGTTCATCGCTACGTACTGCCTCACAAACGGACCAGTTGCCTGGGCTATTGTCACATGGCGAAACTCGCTCGTGTTTCATTCATTGGATAAGGTCACTTCTGTGTTCATTCATATTTTTCCACCCCTGGTGACCTATACGATTCGGTGGATGCCCCAACTTCAGCAATCATCTGACACTACCATGCGAGATGCTCATTTTCCCGCTCTCGCTGAAATACCTTCAATGAGTTTCCGGGACGCGTTTGTTTTTTCCACAATCGCTTACCTGATCTGGCAAGTACTCTACTTTGTCTTCATCATTGTAAAACGACGGGAAAAAGTTGAGTCGGGCCTCCGACTAACATCATATTCCTGGTTACTCAACGATTCACAAGGCCGTAAAGGTTTTATTCAACATGCAGCCTTCATATTCGGTGCAAAATACAAGATCTACATGTTTATGTTGCTCCAGCTTGTATACAACATAGCCACTACGATACCCACTTACTTCTTGTATAAGAGCTTCTGGTTACACACTGCCTTTCTCGTCGCTATGTTTGCGGCCAGCGTTTGGAACGGCGCTAGTTATTACATAGAAGTATTCTCAAGACGCTATAATCTCGAGATTGAGCAAATCATCAAGAAGAAAGAGAATGCAGCAAAAGACGAGGATGCAGCCAACGGCAAAGTAAAAAGTACGTAATGCAGCTGACAGTAGCAGACCAGAATCATTCCCAATAAATATAAAATAAAACAAATGATGGTTTAATCCCATTTAATATTTACATGCCCTTAATGTATTCAGGGTGCTGCTCGAACATAGCCTGGATGGCTAAAACAATAGCTTGAAGTGCCGCTAGCCAACCTTTCATGACCTCCAATACCTCATCATTAACTACACCAATCTTTTCATAAAAATCCTTGCGGTAGGGGCAGGCCTTCATTGCAAGCTAAAAACATCAAATGGTGAGTCAACACATCGCTTTTATCGCATCCAAAGATGCTCACATTGAAAACACCAGAAACAACGAAATTATGGTACTTCTTCAGCGATTTTCCGTAAGCCTCAGTAAATGACGCAGTAAGTTCTTGCGAAGGGTTGTTGATACTGTTCTCCAAGGCTTTTGCGGTAAAGTCAAGGCCTCTGTTGGTGAATACAGGTTAATAATGAGAATATATGTATACAAAATGCTCATTACCTATACAACCACAAAAGGCCTTGGGTAGCAACACGTTTCTTTTCCGGTGCTTCCGTGGCGCAGAGGTTTTCCAGTGTGTCGTTTGCGGTGGGATTGGACAAAAAGCGTTCTCTGATTTTCTAACGACCCACCATAAGTCATGAAACCTTCTATCCAAGAGAGTATTCTTGTATGTTTCTTACCAAAATGTTACCGTTCATATCAGAGACCACCATGGAGAAAGTATTGGGGCCGAGGATTTCTGGACGCGTTGAGCATGATTGTGAATCTGCTTCTTAACTTACCGAACAGCGAGACGATGCCCTCAGTAGCTTCCAGGAACTGCTCAGTGTCGATACCCTTAGATGTGTCTACATCGACATACGAGCGCTTGAGAGTATCAAAGAAAGTGGCCATGTTGAAAAAAGATGATGAAAGAGATGAAAGGGACAGGTCAGTGGGCTATAATGTTTTGTCCAGAATTCACGCATTCGTGGTCCGACAAAGATGCTGTAAGGTCCAGATTTATTTTTATCTTTACACGTGGAAGGTAATTGCTGTATGATTACGGACGATCTAACCGAGCAAAGGAAGAATAATAAAAATAAATAGAAGTCCTTTAAGTATATGACTGGAATGTTAATAATAGAGGGTGCTACGCTCATTTTGTTTAGAAGAGACTCTTGCCTTTTGTAAACTTTCGAAAAGCCTTAGTGAAGAGGTTTCACTAAGTCTAGAATCATGGGTTCCGAAGCCCATCCGCTTTAAATTATTCCACGTTAATAAACTAAGGTTCTACTGAGTATAAAGTGCTCACTATTTGCTATCGTCTATAAACGTAGATACACCTCGCATGTCAATATATTGATGAACGCTGGTTGCTACAATGATTTTCCTTTCAGCTTGATACCATTCGGTATCACCTAAGAAATCTGTACCCATGAAAGCATACGTTTAAAATTTTGGTTTTTATTTAACGTCACCTTTGAGCACAGCGTCTGGATCGGACATATTTGCTCGTGACAGTTCTGGAAAGAAATAGGAAAAGAAAAACCCTGTGGATGAGACAGGGAAAAAGTCGAAGGAGTAGGGTGAAAGAGCAGCAGAGAATATAGGAAACGTAGGATGAAGGAAGAAGAAGAGAGAGAGGGGAGAGAAGGGAAGGAGGAGAGAAAAGGTTTGAAGGGAAAAGGCAAAGGGTCTCAGTCTTGATTTATACCTAAAAGAAGTCATAGGAGTCGAAGTCCTTTTGGGTAATCCATTGGCGAGCCAGGAAAGAGTATGCAATTGCTCCACTTATGCGTGGCGGACAGGAGTCGAAAACGCGAAGGCAGCGTGCTTTGGAGATACGTAAATGCGCTCGCAGAAATATCTGTTTTGGAGCTTGATGATCATCAGTTGGAGCAATCGGATTCTTCTTTCATCTGTCTCATTCGAAGGCGATTTTCTTGCATAGCCGATATTCATCCAACCATTGATACGGCTCTCTACGTAATGCCTGAAAGATGATGTTGTCTCGTTCAACGACCTCACAATGCTGGTTTTCATTACAAAAAGATGTCTACCCTTTTCTGCCCTTCTTTCTTGACGGTGAGTGACTCGTTTGCCAAAGTGCCTATCTTCCACTGAGATCCATTTACTGAACGACGAAAGTGACACGAATTGCTTTAACTTCGGCAAGTGTTTTTCAACTTCATTGTACATAGCACTGCTTGTGAAGAATCCTTGTTCGTACAATTCCTCGTTTTCAAATGAAGTGATCTGCTTGGAAAATGAACGAGGTCAGTTAATCTTTCCTCTCCAGCTTCCTCAACAGATGATCTGACATCTGCCAATGTACGCATACGCACAAAGGCATCGTTCACATGACCGCTTCTTTCCTGCCACACTTCATTAGAAATAGCTGCATATGACTGAGACAATCCTGCCCATTCATTTTGTTCATCATCCTCAGACATATCAACGTCAAATGAGGTAACATCATTTACATTAGAATATCTTCAGCCTCCATGTAGTCGCTTAGGTCATTCATCAAAGGAGAAAAATATGAGTTTGCTACCAAACCCAGCATATCCCTTTTTAGAACAACAGATCCTTTCTTGGCAAACAGCGGCGTTTATATGACGCAAAAAGCTCTGACTGCTAGCGCAAATCTATTGTACTACCCATGACGCGACGAAACGGTAGCAGATGCATCCGTTGGCGACTAGCCTGGCTCCCCGGTGGCAAGAAAAAGGCTTTTATCACCTGTGGCAATGAGAACCTCACCAAAGCACACGCTATCAAATGCCTCCGCATGCATGATCGCCTAGGTATCACACGACAACAAACCACTGATCCAATGTCCTTTGCTCTTAACCTCCTCCCGCAATCGCTCCCAAAGTCTACCGGTCGCCGCCAACAGCTCCGCACCACCTGGCCCATAGTCTGCACCATCCTCGCCGAACTCGATGCACACCAGCACCCAGGAACGGATCCCCAACAATACTACGATCGTGATCCAGGACAGGCCCTTCTTCACTGGATCTATCCTCCTCCTCCTGAACCAGGCTAGCCTTTCCTTCCTTTCTCTCCTCCTTCCCTTCTCTTCTCTCTTCTTCTTCCTTCATCCTACGTTTCCTTTATTCTCTGCTGCTCTTGCATCCCACTCCTTCGACCTTTTCCCTGTCTCATTCACAAAGTTTTTCTTTTTTCTTTTTTCCTTTCTGACCTGTCACGAGCAAATATGTCCGATCCAGACGCTGTGCTCGAAGTGACGTTAAATAAAAACCAAAAATTTTAAACGTATATGGGTCGGTAGGACAAGAAACCTCACTCTGAAAAGAAATATCTTGAAGACGTAAGGCAACCGAAGCACTTCATACTTTCAGGAATATTGACATTCCAATTCTTGTTTCCTGAGCATCAACAACCACGATGTGTTCATCGCTCACAAGAAGATTTAAGAGATCTAGGAACTAATTCAAAATGGGTATGTCAGATGAAGAGCCACGATAAACAGCAACTGGGGCGGGTGTCAGAAAGCAAAATTGCGTCGAAACAAATCAAATTGTCCAAAAATATTGCAAGACGCCATGAGATATCGTATTAAATGGTATCGCTCTTAGCGTTGTTTGATCAGCAAAACATTTTTTTCTAATAAACGGATATAACTTTTGATGACAGTGGAGAGGGCCTAGAGCAACCAAGAAACAACCAGCAATAGGGTCACTAAAAGGAACAAGGGGATAAAGTCCTTTCATATATTGAAAGCTACACACTGACATCCCTGCGGCATTATGACAATACAAGCTGGATAAGCGAGTAGCAGAAGGACTAATTACCATCATTATCAGTTCACTGAAACTAGCAGACACAGAGACGATTTTGACCCGTCCTACAAAAGTTCTAAAAATCAAGGTTAACGAAACTGTGAGCCTGATAAACAAGGGCTTTGCTAGAGGCACCAAGTTTTAAAAATGGGTGATAGATACACCAAGTGGGCCTCAAGCAGAGCACTAAATGAAAATTTAAGTTTGCTCAATTAATAACTTACTGTTTTGAAAACTTGTTTTACGTTAAAAGCTTTAGCGAATTCTGTCGGGCACTCCCTCAGGTTCAGTACCCAAGAGTGATATTTTTTCTTTTTGGAAGAAGTGAGCAAGCATAAGTTTATCCAAGTCCTTGTTGAGATAATTGTTGCTCAGTGTGATAAATTGGTCTGATGTAATTGTGATTGTATAATGCGTTAGCATACCCTGTACCGCTACCTCTTGCGAATATGTTTTATGGCAGATTGAACTTTTCGATATTCATATACTTATATCTCTCGCGTATTTTCGAGTAGCAAACACTCTCACAGTTCGGCATTTCTACCCTCTGATACTTTTAGCTTGCGTTTTATTATTGCAGCTTTGAAGAAAATAGTGAAGTGAGAGTGCCCGAAGGGATGGTCCGACGAAACTCCCTCTATTTTCACTAGTGAGTCGATGCGTCTTTTTTATCTTGTTTTGTTTTTTTCTTTGTAATGTGTTTACTTTGACTTTCCAAAAAAACTTGATCAACCCAATAGCTTCCGCTTTGTCATTTGTGTTGGTGGTGATAGTGGCCTTGTCTATTCTTTCAAAGGTCATTGCTGATCCATGGTGACAAGGCTTCATCACCCAAAGTCTGACATGATCATCTATTGAAAAAATCATGCATGTGAGTAGTCGAGAATGCAGAAAATAATAGTTTAGCTTTCCCAATTGCACGTAAAAGTGACACATATAGGTTGTTCATCAGTTCTTTGTCAGCATAGAGATATTTCGTCAGAATGACATGGAGCATCGTGTAATAACCATGTACCCTTGATATGATCGTAAGTATGCCATTGTCGACCTCTATTCTTTAAGTGATGGCCACTGTTTCATGTAGGTAAGCGCTAATTATTTACAAAACCTTTTGATAAGATCTCTCATAGTCGTATACAGCATCCGGGGTAGGAATAACGTCTCGAAAAGGATCCGGTCAGATTGATTCTCTGAAGCGTAATTAGTTTCCCTTGCTGACGACAGTAGCGCACTTTTGGGTCTCTTCTTCACAACAATCAAGCCATTAGTCCGTGGCTCTAAAATCAGCATTGTCCTTTGAATATTCTGAGTGGGGCATGCTCTCTATATCCCTTTTTTATTTTGGGAAGGTTTTTTAACGAAACAACCTTTGTGTACATTTATCCATGGGAACATCTTTTGGGAAGTCAGAACGGGGGGAAAACTCGGCAAACAAACTTCCATGTCGTTGGATCTTTGGGAAGGTATGGTTCCGACCGTTGCCATGAATCTGATAGTCAAGTGTCTGATATTAGCATCTCCTCCCGTGTGATAAACTGGTTGAAATCAATATGTGGTGGGAAGTAATAAAAGAAAAAGTATATGCTAGCTATATTATGATAATGCGCTCGTTCCTCTTTTTTTTTTTTAGTAGATGGTTCACCATTTGGACTAATATAGGCAAAATTTGGAGTACGAAAAAGAAGGTCTTTCTCGACGGTGTGAAAATGTATGTAGCTACTAATCTTTTTTTTTTCTTGCTTGGCTAATTAAAGTCGGTTTTGAATAGAAGTGAAGAAATGATAGCAGATTAGGGCATCCATTAACATGACAAGGTGAACTTTAAACAGCAAGAACAAAAACATCACTAATGACAACGATAACAACAACAACGACTGCAGCAGCAAAAAAGGGAAACGGTGGTCATCATGAAACAGATACTCTGGGCTCAAAACGCTACTATTTGTTCATGGTCTTTGACTACTGATGACGCCCAATTACGAAAACATCGTTCTCGTTATAACCTATCGACTTCCACTTTTTGCCGCATTGGCAATGTAAGTCCAAATAATAGTAATATAGTAGTTTGTACTTATATTCACTTCTTTATCTTTCTCTTAGAACGTACGAATACGGAAATGGATAGGAAGAATGTCTTGGTGAAACTATACATACTCTGAATTCAATACCTGCTATCTGCTTATCAACAACGCACTAATACAGCAATAAAAGAAACGTAGAATAGCCACTCACTGCTGAACCATGGCTACCTACTCTTTCGAATTCAATCCAATCGATCAATTCTGGCCCAAGGTGGCATGATTGATCAAGAGGGAACTATTGATTGTACTCTGCCTCGTTATCTTCAAGAATTCCAACGATTGCAATGTTAGTACGTCACAAAGGATATCTCTATGGATATTTTGGCCTTGGCTGCGCTTTTGATGACTGTCTCAATGGAAATCCTATTTAGTGTAGTTTAGTTTACCTTGTCTTTTCACCTTTTTAGTTGACATGATTTGATTTGATTATTTTTACTATTACACCCAATAAACCTCTTTTTGTATACTACTGTCTTTTTTTGCATTAGCCTCTTTTTTATATTGAACATTAGGATACCCCGACAACTCCTTGTGACAAGTCAAAATCCAAAAGCCGACAGGGTGACAATGAACGTCCCGACATCCTTGTTTTGAAAACCCGACATCTGCTTTATTTGCGTGCGACACTGATTTCAAAGATGTACGACAAGTAATCGTGGAAATAGTGTAATTGTTGTGCGATGTCAAATTTGGTCATGATTTCGCCATGCTAAAGCATGACCGACCGTCCCCCCCTTCCCATGAATGGGGGGAGTATACTAAATGATCCTCACGTGCCTTGCTTTCAATTGAACTCCCCTCAATTCTCGCCGACTTAAAGCGTTGCCGCTTTTTTTGGCCGTATGCTTTCACTTATGCTTCCGTCATCGACATGTATTCTTCACTCTCCTTACCTTTGGAAAGCATCCGTATGTCTGCCTTTTATACGGAGGAAACAGACCACTTGGCAACACAGTTTTGGATTGGGCTTGGTGTCTCATTCGGCACGAATCTCATTCAAGCCTTTGCCATGGCTTACCAGCGTAAATCTCATATACTGAACGATCAGATTTATCCAGTTGAACTTCGAAAAAATGCATTTCGAAGACCTTTGTGGCTCACAGGTTTCATTGCATATCTTACAGCGAACATCATCGGCTCCGTCTTTTCCATCGGTTATTTACCCATCGTTATTCTAGCACCCATTGGGGCTATGGGACTGGTGTTCAACGCAATTGCTGCGAAGATTGTGCTAGGTGACCCATTTTCCAAACGAAGTGTAATTGGTAAGAAGAAGTGGATATAAATAGACTGTATGCTAAGCAGAAAATGCTTTTTTCTACTTCAAGGAACGTTGTTAATTGTTATTGGTGCTCTGTTGGTCGGTCTGTTTGGAGTAATTCAAGAACCAAGCCATAATCTTGACGATCTAATACGACTGTACAAGCGGCCAGCATTTATCGCCTATTTCAGTGTCTTGGAAGCATTCATCGTGTTAACGATGATTGTAACGCATTACTTTGAGTATCTGTATAATTGCATCGAAAGGGACCCCTATCATGCACGAGCAGGGACAGCACTTGGTCGGTGGCTTTCGCATGCAGATAATAAGAAATACATTGGCATAAGGCAGGCATATTTTTTCCTGTTTGACCTAATCCTGACGCATATGACAGCTTTGGTATGCTAGGAGGTAATATCAGCAGTCAGAGTATGCTGTTTGCGAAGAGTGGATTGGAATTGATCATCCTTACCGTGGTGTACAACGAAAACCAGCTTCAGCATGTGCTTACTTGGCTATTACTGGTCATGTTGGTATTGACAGCCATCTTGCAGGTAAGAAATCTTTGGAACGGGTGATAGGCTAACTAAAATAAATTATGACAGCTTTATTATCTAAACAAAGGGCTACGATTATGCGACACCGTCATATTGATTCCATTATCGTTTTGCGCCTTTAACGTATCTTGCTTATTTAACGGTTTGGTATATTACGATCAATGGGAACAGCTACGATGGTGGCAGCTTTTCCTTGTAATCTTGGGTGTATCTATCACTGTATGTGGAGTGCTTATTTTGTCTTGGCGTTCTGGGTTTGGGGGTGCAGACATACAAGAAACTACCGTTGCAACACTGGCGGAGAGTGAATGTTTTTCGGCATTACAGCAACAACAGGAAAATGAATCACTAGACGAGGAGAACATAGACGGAAGTTCCGAGGGAAGCCAGCTGGATGTATCCACAGTATTAGATCCCACAGAAAAATCCCGTTTACTAGATAGGCGACCAGTAAGATATACTGAGGGTAATCGTTGATGTACCCTCCCAATAGCAGATAGATGATAGTTTACTGTACGTAATTGAACTTAGGCGCATAATGCATGATAAGGATGTGACATAAATATTCATTACTTTAAAAGTCACTAATATATATTAGCAGATATATTGGGCACTGCAATTTTTGACTATAGTATTCATACCGTGATGGTGCGCTTGACACGATTCTATGCTTTTCAGTACCAAACAATGCATATACTCATAGGACTGCCCTTTACAGTTAATCATTTGCTATGCGCTTAATCTAGCTTCTATGAGTCCGTTATATACGTTGCGGCTCTGATAATGTCTTGATGTAATGTTATGGTGGCTCCTTTTCAGCTGTCGTTACATCGAAACGCCTTTATGATTCCAGAACATGTCTTTTGTTTTAGGTAGTCAAGGTAAGGATGCTTTTTTGCAACTCAGATTGCATGATCTTTTCGCCAAAGATGATATTGTTTAGTCATGCAGACACTTTTTTTTTTATTCCCGAGGAATTTTTTGTTCAAGCCGATAAATTAACGGTACATCCACGAACTCCTTTTTTTTTTTCTCGAAGTATGCCAAGATAATGGTAAAATTTGTGACACCATTTGAATGGTTCGCGTATCATAGTTATCTTTCGTAACATTACTATCAATTCATAAGCAGCATTTGAAAATAATGTGACATCTGTCGTAAAAATTAAGAGTTGAGATATTGAGGATTACAACAAAAGAACTCTTTAAATATGGTCGAGTTTTTTTTAGTGGAGCATTTCCTTGTCTAGAAACACGATGAACCAAACCATCTTACAAAACTATGCTATCCAGGCCAGCCTCAATTCGACGCAAAAAAGTGCCACTTCTAATGCAAAGTCCATTTCGACCCAACACAGAAATTATATGCATATCCTACAAAACGTTTTAACCAATCGCGCAAAGACATTAACGATTGTCTGTAAACAAATAGGGAAAACACAGTAAATCCTGTTTATTAAACAAAATAGGAGCACTGTACTCGCGTACTTCAGATAGGAGCAGGACTTGTACATATGCCATAGTTGTCAGAAGAGAAAATCCTAAAAAAGAAAGGTTATGATCCAAATACAGATAAACGCAGTCAAGTGCCAAGGTTATAAAGATTCGAAGAACGGGATACTTTGTAAAATAAACATAAACAGAATGAGGATGTATGCAGTAAGATAAAACACGTAGAAATAAACAGCGACAACCGCAGTAGAAGTTAATATAACTCCTAAAGGTTATTTTCATGAAGCATTACGTCTGTCATGTAGGTGGTGAACAATAACATGGAACACGTGAACCCTCGTGGAAAAGAAAATTACGTCCTTTCTTCATTGGGAAATGATACTTTGGCGATTTATAATCCATGCAGAATAAATATATCGTAGTGAGAGCAATTATGAGTACGGAAACCACTTTGAAAGGTTAATTAAAAGGTGCAGTTGCAGCACTGCTGACTGACAATTGTTGTGTATGATATAATGGAAGAATAATGCAAACGAACAAAAGGATCAGATGGCCGAGTATGGTGATGTGGGCGCCAACAGCTTTGCATAAAACAAAATACCCAACTTAAAACACAGTTTTGTTTAAACACTGCTATCGATGGTTGTGGGAAAAGATACAATGTCAAACTATTTTTACACGTTCGCTTCTTATTCAAAAGGATTATTATCGGTAGCTACAACGAAGATATTCTTGCTGGAACGTAGACAAATTCCCCTGCAATCTCGTACGAAAGCACCGTTGGTATCTCAATAATAACAGCACGTTTTGAATTGTAGCCGCTGTTCATATAGTTTTGAACAGCTTAATTATTATGCGATCACCCGTTCTCAATACCATTTACGTACTTGTATCAAATACCCAGTCGATATCGCTGCTCAAAAACCGCGCTTTCTCCGCTTCAAGAACATTCAGTATACTTTGAACATCAGAATACAACAAAAACGTCACGGGTAACGTCTCCTTAGTCCAAATGCTCATCGATATCACATCCATAATTTTAATATGGTCAAACGAACTTCCATCTTCATACTGCGTCATAGGTTCGGTATCTAGGCTTCTTTCGTTTGGAGATAGTATGCAAATCATAGTACTGAATACAGAGAAGCTTGTGACATTTTTGTGGTAACAATAAACAGAACAACAACAAGTATGTATGCATCCTATGAACCAACCATACATAAAACAGTGGAAAACACCTGATCTTACCCGTTTCTACATAGTGTACCTTCCTTCCACATTTGTATAACTGCTTTCCGAATTTCTATATGATCAATAGGTTGATTTGGCGTTACTACATGTCGATATTCATCTAATAATTAAGAAAAACCTTTGTTTTAACAGTGGTTTTTTCACTGTATACTTTTTGTTTCAATAGCCGCATTCTACAATTAATTGAGCGGTGGTGAGAGACATCAATTTTCTATTGGCTGTGCATTGTTCTTCGCCATTACTCCCTGAATAAATCGGCTATATATAGTTTTTTGAAACTTTCACGAAGTTCGCAAGAGCAAATTGTCAATTAACCGTGAAAGCTACACAGGTACGATCAATAATGGATATTATATCTCGTGGAAATTCACCGTGTTACCTGGGAAGAATTTTTCCAGTTGGCCATTTGACATTGCCTAATTCGCTGACCAAAAACCATGCACCTCCACATCGTCGATCAGGTTGTTTAACTCAAACTCCCAGTTAATTCGTTTTACGGGTTTTTCATACAGTAGTCAACGAAACAATAAAAACTTTAATACAAAGCTGTCAGAGGCTCATTCTTTTCTTTTGTCGTGTATATATGTCTAAATCCCTTTATTGTTGCAGACCCTAAAATATTCCATTACCAAAATATAAATTGTATCTGGTCTTTTTCAATCAAGGCACATCCTAGAAACAAGATTCATGCTATCAAGCACAAAAACCACCAGCTGCTTTACAGCCGAATCCCACGCGCCATTCGCTCTCCGACTCATCACATGGGGTCATCTGGTTCATTGCTCCTGCTTTTCTGTTCGTTTTAAACCAGCACAGAGGGAAACAAAGTAAAATAAAGGGGGAGTAGGTTTCATTTGGTGGAACCATTAATTTTTTCTTTTATTGAAGCAGAGCGCATCTTCAATAACAGTTCCATGACTTTCCACAAAGCATTCTCTACACAGTACAGCTCAACAGAACGGATGATGGCTTCTGAACAAAATGATCTGAAAAAACTCCAGAAAAAATATTCACCACAGTTAACTACACTGAAAGAGTTATTCACCGACTGGTCGGACGAAGATCTTTTATTTGCCATTAAAGATGCTGATGGCGATCTGGAACTCGCTATCGACCGTATTAGTGGGGGTGAGAGAATCCAGCGGAGAAGCGTCCTGGGTAATGTTTGAATAAACAGGTCATGCCCAACAGTGGGATGAAGTCAAGACCAAAAAATCAAAAAAGGATGCGCACAAAGCCAGCTCCACTTCCACATATCAAAAGAACGATCGCTCTCAGTCATCTAAAGTCTACCCTAATCGATATAAGCCCGTGCGAGGTAAAATGCATAAACGATAGTCGGATCACACGCGTCTTCCCATTTTCTATCGTTGCTGTGCCAGTCTCACGCCGTATCTTTTGATTTTGTTACCTAGGTACTCGTGGGACAACAGCTGCTCCGATACCATCATCCTCGTGGGATAAACGGCAAGAGGACACGGCAGAAAACGGAAACTCTTGGACCGTGAAAAAGCAGAAGGAAAATGTTTCATGGAACGCGTCTGACGCACCAATTTCTAATGATACCTGGGCATCCAGATCTAATGGACAAATAATCACAACAGATGGCTGGGCATTGTCCAACAATCAGCATCTGTCCAAATCAAAAGAACCAAACGTTCTGCCAACAAGTCGACCTGTTAATGCGTCACATCATGTTTCTAGTGAACCAGCGAAAACTTGGGCCAGTTTGCTCAAGTAAGGCTTCTATTCTAAACTTAGGTGCACGTGGACTAAAGGGAAGAATAATATACAGATCAAACCCTAAAACCGAAGCAGTAGCAGACGAGGCAGCGAAAAAACAGGGGACGGGAGCTACTGGAGAGAGTGAATGGGACACTCCCATTAAGGATGTGTTTGGAACAGTAAGAACCGAATGGTCCTCGTTAGCCAAGGTTGATCGAGGGTCAATAACAGCAAAAGACAATTGGAGTAGCACAACGATAGAGAATGAGCATACTACTGTTTTAGCGGAGGATACACTTGCAAATAGTGGTCAAGAGTTAACAAACTCTTGTAATGCACCGGAAAAACCATCATTAATTGAATCTCCTTTACTTCAGAAGGAAGGAATACAGAAGGGCCCCGAAACCTCAGAGACTCGGGCGGAAAAGAAAGAACTACAAACTGGTTTCACGGAAAAAGGGGATGAGACAATAATCAAACAACAGAGCATGGTGGGCAGGCGGTTAAATCAGGACACAGCCGTGGTGTTACCCACTACTGGGATATCACTAAACTCTGTTGAAGTCAAGTTTGGCACTTTGAATTTGGAAGACAGTTTGACCGAGCCGGCGGAGACGACACCGTCGAATCACACTGAGTAAGTGATGTATTTCATAAACCGATTTTGATGCATAGACAGACCTCTTGCGGAGAAGCCGTCCTTGATCAACGACTACGAAATACAACCGCCTTCTCAACCCTCCTATCTCAATCACTATACCATCAATGGCAGTACATCTGCCACTACTCAACGTACTGAAATCTTAGCACAGCAAGCAAGTGCGAAGCAACTAGAGACGCCAAGCCCGATACAATCTCGGCAATTCCAACAGTTCACAGACGACCCTCTTCCTTCATCTTATAACACTTATTTATCTAATCAGGAGACTGTAAGCAGCGCCGGTTTTGCGATGAACACAATCGCTTTTCCAGACTACGGAGACGAACCGCAACAACAAGCTACCGCTGCTACGATGGTAAGTTGGTTTGTATCCACTAGTGTTATCTTACAGCGGAGGGCACTTGTGCCTTAATAAGGGTTACTATGACAATGCCTTGTTTAACCCCGCACCTACGGTATCGACGACAGATGGTTACCCTTTGCGGGACAAATACCACCAGAAAACAGTAGCAACCACAGGACAAAAGAACGTATCACAACAGACATACACCAACCAGCCATACTACCCGTATTACTATATGCCTGGTCAATACAACACATATCATCAAGCAGGATATAGTCAGCCAGCTGTGAACAAAGACATACATTCGATGTATGCTACAAAATCTTCGAATACATACACACCAAACGGCTCTTCGTACCTACCAACGTCTTACAATTACATGTCATCTGCATATGAGGAAGCGTCGTTGCAGCATCTCGGATTGGAGGACTATCCTAAATCTGCGTATGGTCCTCAATCCCAGGGATTTCCTGTCACTTTTTCTGGTCCATCTCAACAATCCCAGAATGAGGTTCCTCAATACAGCCAAAACACACAAGCAGCACCTCAGCAACTAAATCAGCAATACCATCAGCAACAGACACCATACATGGCATCAGGAACAACCAACTATTTTGGTCAACCGCAACTATTTTCTTATCAGCAGTATGCGCAGTACCAGCAACCTGTCCACGCAAATCCTGCTGTTCGTCAGCACCAACAATACTGGAACCAGTAAGAGTGAAACGTTGCTTTTTTTCTTTCATTTTTTTTTATATTTTTTTTTTATTATTATGAGTTTGTGATACAGTTTGCACATGTTAAAACAGACAGAAATTGGTATTTACAAAGCCATGCCGTTTCTTGTTGTATATTTGAGGGGTGGGGATTTTATTAATCTTTACGACATTCCTCCAAAGAGTGGTGCATTTCCTTTGAGTTGCTGTAGCGGGTTTGTCGTGGACGCCAGTGATAGAGGTGCAGGAACGGGTGGTAAAGGGACAGATATTTGAGGCGACTGGGAAGAAGAAGGTAACGGATGTGGAGTGAATGGTGGAGATAGCATACTAGTTCGAGAAAGATTGGATCTGTGAGTTGCGTCGTCCGTCACGCTGAACTGCGTGCTAGGGTCGAGACGGACAATGCATCCATGAGTGGGGTGATTGAAGCATTGGAAACCACTAAATGATGACATGACGAGCTCGTATAATTCTCGAATATCCACTGGATTATCATAGTATATATCACTCATCATGCGATGTAACTGCACCAGTGTGTGAAATTGAGGTGGTCCAAAGTACTTTGTCTGTGTAATTTCATCTAACTTCAGGTACGCTGTCTTGGCTCTTTCGAAGATCAGGGAGCTGCGATCGGCCTAAAATTCAAGTCAGAACTAGGAGACTTTACAAGGGCTCATCGGCGTACCAACACATCACCAAATAGTCTGCCATGTACATTATTTGATAATGTTGTAGATGCTGTCCAACCTATGATGGCCATATCAATACCACAACAGCGACAATAAAAAAAGAAAACATTGTTATTTACCGTTGGTCCAGCTGAGGCAAGTATTTTCAGCAGAATACCGCCTATCCAAAGGATTGTCTACCCGGCCACGACCCCTGAGATCCTGATCAGTTTGCAACATTGGTATCGGACGAGGATCTATAATTAAAACGAGCATGATCAGATGAACTTCTGCAGTGTCCTTTTTTTTTTTTCTTTATGTACCACGGCTGGGCTCTCCAAACAAAAAGTTCGAAAAAAAGGAATGACCCAGGTCGTTTTCGCCTGGAGCGGATGGTCGTTTGATTGCGGACGGGCGTGGTTCATCAGCTGCGATAACTGCAGGATTTTCCATGCTTGGCCTATGCGCCCTTGCACCTACAGGACTGCCGATAGGACCTGTAACAGAAGATGACCGGCGACCATTCATAGGTTGACCAATGGGTGCAATGTGGGACGGTGGCCGTGTAATAACCTTCCCGGAAGAGGCTGCTTCATGGACAGGCGAACCAAGATTACAAGCCATAGGAAGCATTCCCATACCCACACCCAATGGTACATTACTATTTGGACTTGCCGAATCAATGCTTCCGCGATCAGATCGAGCGTTCCCTACATTGAACGGTCAGAAAAGCAAAGCTACATCTATCTCTAAATTAGTACCTAGATCGGTACCAGGACTTGTTAGTGGTGTTGTCGGCATGCCTTGTAAAAGTTCGACATTTGGGACACCATTTAATGGTAGAAGTGTTGACCTTGTTGGTATTCCTCCTGGACGTAATGGATGTACATCCACTCCCATCAATCGCCCATCGCCAAACAGACCAGCGCTTGGACTTCGAGACGAACCAATTAATGCATCCATGAGCATTCGCTGTCTAACTTCGTCTGATGGAGGAGCATGGGTATCAGTAGCAGTTCCAACTGAACTATTCGCTTCAGATGCTTTGCATATCGTAGCGGCAGGTTCCGATACTGCAGCAGAAGAGACTTCCAGCGTGGACGATGTCTCCGATCTTTGTCTTTCCTCTTGTTCTCGACGAGCAGCGTTTTGCTTCTCCGCCTTCACTTTCTCCTCGCGCTTTTTTCGCTCCTGTTCTTCTTTGTGTCGTCGTTCTTTTTCCTCTCTTTCGCGACGCTCTTGTTGTTCCTTTTCCTTGCGTTTCCGCTCCTTTTCTGCGTTACGTTCTCGCTCTTCTTTTAACCGCCGTCGTTTTTCTTCCTCTTTCCGTAATCGCTGCTCCTCCTTCTGTCGGCGTTCCTCTTCTTTTTTTTGTCGTTCTTGTTCACGTTTTTGTCGCTCTTCTTCCATTTTGCGTTCTCGCTCCGCTTTCGCCATTGCTTCTTCAGCTTGGCGCTGAGCTTCGCGAGCAAGACGTTCTTTTTCTTTCTCTTGTTTTATTTGCCTATAAAAAAATAAAAATCAATTGCAATCTCAAAACAGCACTTCCTAACCTTTTCTTGTCTTTCTTTCTCTCTTTATCTTTCTGTTTTTTAAGCTCTCTCTCTTGTCGTAACCTGTCTTCCTCTTCTAGTTCCTGGATCAAGCGTTGCTGTCTTTCTCGTGAAACTTTTTCCCGGTAGGCTGCCAGAACTCGTTGTTCAAACATCCGCGCTGCAAAGATTTGGAACATTCGCCGTCCTTCTTCCATACGCTGCTCTTCTGTTCGTGCATCCTTAAATATAATTTAAATACTAACGCTTCCATATGCATGCACACTCAGTTACCTCTTCTTCTTCTTCTTCGTAAGCTTCATCGTCGTCTTCGTCATCATCATAATACTCCTCCCCTTGTTCCAAGGTCACTTCTTCTTCTTTCTTCATCCTCCGTTCAGCTAACCGTTCCATCATATCTAAAAACTTTTTACCGTCGTTTTTTAATAGATCGTCCGCCACGGTGAGGATGCCTCCTAAAATGGTATTCTTTGATGAGACCAAAATTAAAGCGCCGGGGCTAGTATAGTACCTTTTACAGTAAGACTGTTCCCAAAGTTGAATTGCTCGCCATTATTGATGGTTGCCGTTCGAGAAATATGAGTATGCCTTGCTAAATCAGATGCCGCATAATGAGCAATATCTCCATAAGAACTCCTTCCGGTGTCCGATGGAACATCTGACTGGTCCGAACGGCTCACGCCATCTTCCTCATCGTCGTATTGCCCGTCATAATCATCTTCATTATCTTCTTCTTCCTCTTCCTCTTCCTCTTCTTCGTCGTCGTCATGGTCTACATCATCCTCATCTAGATGATCTGTGTCCTCGAAGTCGCCTTCATATAACGCGTCCGAAGCTGGATACGCACCATATAATGCATTTGATCCACATAATCGTGTTTGCTGCTGATGATTCGCATATTGTTCCAGTTCTTCGTAATAGGCATCATACAGAACTTCGAGCTCGTCTTCTATTGCGGTCCTACGCTACGTTCAGACAATAACCCGCGATGGGGATGTGTGTGTGCACGTTACCTTTTTTTCCCACATACGGAACAATTGCAGCTGTGTTTCTGTTGTTCTTTCATTTTCCGAAGAACGGCTTCCTTTTCAACTTTAACCAATGACCTTCGTTCATCCTCGCCCAGTTGCAACCAGAACTCTCGGATTTTTTGTCGTTCTTCCGTATTGCTCATACTCGTCCAAAAAGTATCATTTGATTTGGAGTGACTAACGGACGAACGAGAATCTACTAGCCAGTGTGGAGGTTTATCGTCATCAAGGTCGTGTTCTACCTCAGGGGATGCTCTGGACTTGTTTTTCTTCTTTTTCTTTTTTTTATTCGAAGTACAAGTATGTTCTTGTGTTATGGTCTCGTGAGCATTGGTCGATAGTTGATTTCGATGGAGAGATTCTTTACTGTCTTCAGTTGCAGCCATGGTTGGGGAAACGTCGTCAAATGTAGTCCGAACAACAGTTACTTTCTTTTTCTTTTTTGATTTGGACTGCGATAAATTCGCGATCGCGTCAGTGTTGGGTATGGAGGTTGTCCGGATAGAAGTTGTAGTATTGATGTGAGTTTTGGAAGCCAAATGCATTGACTTTGTCATTTGCATGAAAAGCCAGATGAAACAAAGGTCGATCAGGAGCGTGATTGTGAGTGAAAAAATAAAGGTTTCGGCAGCGTTGATAAAGGGCTCGATAGCAAAGGGAATTCGTTATGCGATCTTTATCGGATGCGGTCAACTAAGAAATGGGAAAGTTTATGTTAAAAACCGCTAAGTGCAAAAAACAACAAACAATTACCGTGTCTATAACACTATGTTTTTCTCTTTCTTTGTTATTTCTTCCTTATTTCGTTGTAAACAGTTAAAATCAAGCCGATACACTAATCTTCCAAGACAATGGGATGACCGGCAGAGAAGAAAAACGTTTGGGGATTTCGTTCGGACAAACAGTCCTCTTGGATATACTGGATCACATGATATACTGGCGATTTTACTTTCTATTCGGTTCCATTAACCGTCTACAAGAACGAGAGGCAGCATTATCCTTTCTTTATACTTGTTTTGAGTATTTGTTTGTTTTTATTACTATTATTATACATTTATGGATACCAATGCGTGTAATATCTATGGGTGTAACGAACCATGCTGGTTCTGAAGTGCTTTGCGTAGACCAAATGTAAAACGAGTCCGTCTTCTGAAACCAGCAAAGTGTCATGGTACATTTTATCCTTCTACCGTAAAAAAAAAAAAAAAAAAAAAAAAAAAAAAAAAAAAAATTATGTCCATGTTATATTTAAGCATAGAGGAACGGTGTACGGTAACATTACAGCCGAGACTAGTACCGATAACAGCTGTAGAGAAAAAGCTTGGGAAATGTCTCGGATTGAATCGTTACGTTTTTGTCCAGCATGTGCGAAGCAACACAGATAAAATTCCACAGTAATTTTGGAATTGTGATCATGACAATCTAAAGACTACCATATTACAGCGTTTTGCATAAAACTTTGTATCCGTTCAATATTCTTTTGCTCTGGCTTTCAATGAGTTATGAATCATTCGCTATTAATTAGCACTGGCTCTCAATAAACTTTGAAACCTTATTTCACATTAATTGAATGTTATTATTTGCGTACTGCCTTGCGTTCATGTAGAGTTTGTGTTAAGATAGACTGCACAACATTTGTCTCAAACTGCCTTGGCTGTGGTAGCATGCGATGCAGCGTCACCCATCTTCTACAATAGGCTGTCAAATGCCACGTCGCTTCAATTTCCCTGCAGGCTTCAAAACCAAACATGATCTCCCCTATGCTATAGTGTCCCCACCATCTTCTCGCAGTAAAAGGCAAGGATTCCATTGAGGAAAAGTAAATTGACATCTCATTTACTAATCAGGCATAATTTTCTGCGCTTTGAAATGAATTTTGTGTCCATGAAGTGCCAAGTTTGCATTGAGGAAGAAATAAATATACAGTTTTTTTTTCTTTCTTTTTCCTTACATGATCTCAGTCATTTGCTTGAGGCAACATTTATTTGGGTAGTATAAAAAGCCATTCATGATCAGTAAATGGAATGATACTTCCATTATGAAAAAAGACCTTGAATATCCACTTTCTTTATGGTTAGTTATAAAGACTTGAAACATCTTAATAGCGCCAAGGTAATTTCAAAAATTGCCAGAATAGAAGCCGTTCATAAGAAGTGCAGAGGATGTTTTAGCAGCATATCTTGTGAAGACAGACAAAAGCAAAAGATAAATATTTGACAGTAATAATGTAGCGTCTTGCTTTCTTTATCCGTTTATCGTGTGTTTAGTTTAATGCTATTTCCATGAGAATAGAAAGCAATGCCATGGCCATGTTTCATATTGGTTCCTTTATGAGCAGTCCAAAATTAGGTGTCCCTCTTTTTATTTACGTTTGCTTCCTTTGCTTTAGGTATGTATAGTTGCAGCAATCCATTAATGTATAATTAATAGATCGAGATATTGAGAACGTGTTTCCGTCGTGCATCCGACCTACTCATTTCTTTTCTTTTCCTTCTGTAAGTGTTCTGGCCTTCAACGATTTTCTCACACTAGCTTCATTTGCACAGGCACTCTCGCTCCTTTGTTTTTTATCTTCGTCCCGGGAGCGACTGGCACTTCCTAACGATGTATATAAGCCCTTGTTTGGGATACGCTGTGGTCTCCAGTCCGTTCGCCGGGATTACATCTTGGCAAGTAAGAGCACAACCTTTGGAGTTTATTATTGTATAGAAATAACTGTGAGTACATCATTGTTATAGTATGTGCTCTGGTTCAATCTCGTAAAGATAGAAAAAGAGGAAAATGAAATGCAAAAAGTTTAACTTCCAGAAAAGCGAGAAAAGTAGTCAAGGAACAGAAGAGATAGAGACAAGGAGGGAGAAGAGTTAATAGAGACGAGATGATAAAATGGAGGAAAGCCTAGGAAACGGAGGAGTTAAGGTTGATGAATAGGTGGGATATGCCTAATAAGAGGTTGTTGGCAGGAGTGTGGTCCTTGGGTGTGGTGCTTTGGAACTTGTCTGGTGCATGGTAGAGTCGATCTAGTTGTAAGAGGATGGCGCAAAGGGTTAGCCGCGTTGTCCCCCAGCAGGTAATGTTGCGCGATTGGCAGAGCTGAGAGGTAGGCAGTTGGTTTAGAATAAACGAGACAGCTAAATGTAAGGCAACGACAACATCTATCAGAAAGAACACTTGTGTATTTTACTATTTACTGTGCTCTTTCTATTGTTTGTGACAACAACTAATTATAGCTCTTGTATACGAGTAGATGAACTTCAATCTTAGCCTAGAAATGACTGTCATTACAAACAACATAAAGCACTGCGGGTCTTATGGATATTTTCTTATTAACTAAAGAATCCTCAGAACCAGTCATTTTTAGAGAAACAGCTCAAGGCGATGTCACCACGTATTGTGCAGTACTGTTAACTATAGGGTAAGCTAGGAACACTCTAAGATGTAAAGGTGTTGTAATAATCTCAGATGATATTTCCATTGTTGCAAAAGTGACCAGTAACAAATTGTACATAACTTCGTACAATTACACTAATGTCACTATCATTAGTTATTTGACAATTAATTATATCACTAATAACAAATCCACCATGAGGCTACTATGAGGCTATACAATAATGCGGTCTAGATGAAAAAATAAAGACAAGGATCAGATATTCTGAAGTGGTTACAGATAACACTCACACATACTGTATAGCAAGCACGTATGTATTGTACATCTAGCTACATCTGTTTGAGCAAAATTTTACCATTAAGGAAAAAATACCACCATTGTTAGACATAGACAGATTATATCCGCCTTATAAATCCTTCTAAAGGTACTTTTATGTCAAGTAGCAAACGCATTAAGATGGATTTCTGCAAATGTACCTACAAGGGATGGTAACATGACAGATATTAAACTGCGCACATGCTAATGACAACCAAGTCCAATATGTTTGAATGAAAGCGTCAAACGTTTTATCAGTAAGAACAGCAAGGATTTTTGCATATAAAGTTATGGTTTATGTTCTTTTTAGCCATAGAGGTTCTAAAACATAGATTTTACAGTTGGGTATTAGTAAAACTCTGATAGGGGAAAAAAAAAAAAAATTTCCGCATTTTGCTTCAAAATAGCAGTAACTGTAAAACATGATACGGTGATACGCAAAGCGGGTCAGCATATCTCCAAGGCTGACTTCAGTAAAATGTCATTGTATACGATTAAACTCAATACGCTCAACAGAATTAATTTGGCGTACGATCGATAAATAAGCCCATCAATCAGATGTTGTGTTTCCAGTCAACTTAATGATGACATTTACGACTAACTTCTATGCCCTTCTTTTTAATATGTGCTCTGAGACAAGAAAAAAATTACTGGCTTCAATGGCGAAAAGAAGACTGCCAGCTGTAGTTAAATAATCGCAGAAGGGCTTACAAATTTCTGCAGTACAAATCTCAGTGGCCTGAATCACAACTGCCAGCCAAGCTCTGGCTCTGTCACAGCTGGGAAGATACATCAAGTCAAGGTCGCGCGATATTCATAACATTATCACCTCGTTCCTCGCTTTAAACAATAGAATTTAACAACATCACATAGCTCTCGCAACTGAAAATTTTTGGAAGTCCGGACTAACATGCGTCGAGGAAAAGCAAGAAAAAAAAATGGCGCAAGCGTAGACGGACGCCCAAACTAGGAAAATGCTGTGCTCAAGGGAAGATATTTCTAGCGGTTAAGTGACATTCCTATTCAAACTTGAATCACTTATTGACGCTGCCAGATGCTGTTCTCTGCACGAAACATGTCTAAAGAGTTTGATCACCGTCGCTGTTGATGGAGATTTGTTACTTTCCCTGAATTCCCATATACGAACAATTTCCAGCTCGATAACCTTTTTTCTGGTCAACAATCCTTGGTTCGACACGTCCAATCTCCGGAAGGGTAATTACTTGATAAGCTACTCAAGTTTCCACTCTCTATGTCGTTAAATTTAAATGTACATAACCTCTCAGTACATAACAGCATTGATCGACACCCATGTAATAAATAGCGCACTGATAAAGTTGCATAATGCACACTTAATTGATTTAAGACTCGACAGCAGAATCAGTACCTAATGCGTTTATTTGAAGTTAACCAAATTTAACCCTTTTATGCAGCAAGGGGATGTATGGTTCATCGTTGACATATACACTATGATAGAGACATGTGACAAACAGGCAACATATATACTGACAATTGTTTTACGAAACAGATACACACATTGACATCACTGCATCAATAAGTAGATATCTATTTACATTGGGCTTTTGTAGCAAAATTGCTGAGTTAGTAGGAACTACGAAGTTCAGATCTTTCAAGCTATAATACGCGTCCACAACCGCTTCAATGGATCATCATGCATTTATCTATCCCGTAAGGGCTGCACGTCCTAACAACTGCGAACTTTTCAATATTTTAGGACAAAGCACATAATTTTAATTGGGGAATACTGCATCTCAATGAAGAAATACAACAGGATGTCCAAGCCAGCATCAATATTGTCAACTGTTCGCCAATAGGTAATTCAAAAACATCGCGTGTCACCTTTCTAAATATTCGCAAACTCCGAAAGACTATAACATCAATAGTAGTCCGCGGAATGTTCTATAGCTTGCACCTTAGTGAAATTATAGGAGAACTGTGCACACTACTTAGCACATACCGCAGCGAAAATTTCGGCTTGACGGTGAGACTAGGTATGAGTTTGTAATCACACTGCCAGTATAAGGAAATATGAGCAGTGAACATTACAGCAGGTTACAGCAGAATTCAGCAAGTTAACCCGTAGGCCTTGACTAAAAGGCACTGAATGCCTCTCAGATGGTGGTACGATAGACGGAGGTTATGGTTGCTCACGGTCCCATCAGGTTACGAGAAATTGAAATTTGCAAATGGTTACCTAAATGGTACTTTTGCATAAAAAATGCTCCTGGAAAATATTCTGCAGCTTCGTGGTCTTATTCCATGCATATCCACGCGACGCACGTTACATGGCAACAGCTGCCTCAAGAGAGCATGGGAATGGTCCGAAAGTGCCTCCAAGATCATGTCTAGACTGTTCTAAGTAAATTCTTACGACATGAATCGGGACTACAACCTTTTTAACTGCTTTCATTGCTTCGCTCAAAAACAAAGCCATTTTTAAATTTCTTTTCCCTAATTACGAAATAAAACAATTTTGATAACGTCTCATGCTAAGATATATACCACGTAATGTTGCATTCTTTGAAGGAGTTTTGGAATCTCTGCAGGAAAGGTCAACAAAGAACTGGTTTAAGGCACAGTGCTACTTGCTAACCTTTTCTTTTCACACCTATGCGTGGATATCAGGATAGGGTAAAATGGAAAGGGGGTCATGGCGCTCTTATGATAAAAGCATTTTGTTTAAATTGAGACACCCTGCATGTCAACACGTTCACGTTTTTCATTCCATAACCTGTCTTATACTTGGATCGAAAGATGCAGACTATTTACAATACCTATATCACAGCAAAAATGTAGCAAAATGACTTAAAGTAAACAATAGCAAGAGATTAATGGATGTCATTAAGCGTATTGTGTAACATAGGCGCTGCGCATAAGAGTGGTTTATTTAATAGACAAGCAACTCGTTTCTCCTACAGAATGATATCACGGTAGCCAATAAGCAGTATTTCCACTATATCTGATAACATCGCATATCACTTATTTCTTTTTAATGTATGTGTTACCGAAGTCAAAAGTGGCATGCTCTTTACTCTCTTGTAAAGCAAACAAGGGGTTGCAAACATCAAACTACATATACTTTAGGTTACATGACATCATTAAGTTGGTTTTCCTTATACTTTCTCTGTCATAGATGTTTATTTTTTTATGTGTATTTTTCGATAGCAATACCAAATTACCATACCTACGGACGCGTTTAATGCTAAGATTTGGATATAGACGGTTTCCGTTTATTGGATAATTTTTTACAGAAGTCTTTCGTCTATGAAGAGCCAAGTTTGCTCTAATAAAAAATCGAATATGCGGTCATTTGTACATAAATTGGAAACAGTTTATACTTTATTTACATCAACTGGTCCCCTGTAGACGCAATAGTTGCTTGAACGGCGTAAAATCTCACTCATGGCTAGTAAACGGATGTCAATTTACTTACTCGAAGTGATACTTCTGCTTTGAAGACAACATCTAGGCCAACAACGGGGGCTAGCAAAGCCAGGGTAAAGCAAAAGGAGCTGCCCGGTATCCGAGGCTAGTGGCAAAATGCCACTACAGAGGACTTGAAGCAACACAATATTGGGAGGTCTGGTGCCAAAGATGGGTGAATATCAGTGTGACAGTATTATTACCTAAGTGGCAAACAAAAGTTATACCACAGTCAAGATGGCGCGGGATAAAGGGCTTACGGACGAAACAATAAATAAAATTTGTTGTTGTAAGTAGATCGACATCCTTACAGGGATGCTTTTGATGAAACAGAGCCAAAGAAATAAAAGTCTCCCTTTTTAAATGTGGTTGCTTTTTTGGGGTGGAACGTTTCCTTAACACACAATGAACTAACACGCTGTGCAAACCCATGCTATTCAGGCCTACTTAAATTTGATGTAAAAAGTACCACTTCCAACGCAGAAATGATATGCATCGTCCCGCAAAGCATTTTAGCCAGCCATGCAAGAAATTAGTGATTAACCACAAACAAATAGGAAAGATCCTGTGTTTACTTATTTTTTTTTAGCGTGGTGCACGCTCCTTTTCCAATGTCACTCAGATGCCTAACAAAACAAAAAAGCTTAATCACCGCACTGCCTTTTTCGTTTAGTATGCGTATGGATCAAAAAAGCTAGCGCACAAACCGGTTCATATCAAAATTGACTGGAATTGTAGGGACCATTATAAATACAAGGGATACGCTGGCTTGTTTTTTTATATTTCTTTCTTGGTAATAAGGATCATTGTCGGCATCGAGGAACGATGGATAAAATAGAGAACGTTATACTTCCTCCGATGATGTGGTCCAAGCAAGACCGGCCTCGTGACACACTCCCGTCTATCCGGTCCCTCTGCCCTGATATTGAAGCGAAACGTAACCATTCCCGCACAACTTCGTTACCATCGGTACTTCCCAGTCAAGAAAACCGTCTTTCCATGGCAATCCTACTAGATGCAATTGATCTGGATCAAAAGATGCGGTCACTTTATAAAGCTGAATGCGTTAAAAGCGTCATACGCGACCATATGAATCACCGGAAAGCTTATGGAAAAGCATCCTTTAAGGTACCATCGTGTCTTTTGCAACACTCGCTCAGGAGGCGATCCAAATCGGCACCAGGTGCTCCGTTGACCTATTATTACACTGCTTCCGCCCGTTGGTCCGTTCCGGGGTTTGGTTCAAATGACAATCTACCTACAGTGGGAGTCGCTCAGTCAATTGTCCAGAAGCACATTGAATGCGTCAAGAGAAGACGATAAGCGTTTTTATTTGATTATTATTATTATTATTATTATTATAGTTTTTATAGTTTTTCTTTTACTTCTACTATTTCCCTTGTGTCCTGTGTATCTTCCATTCCTTTTCATACGCAAAAAGCATTCTCGATTGCGTGCATTATTTTAGGAAAGCTAGTCAATGTCATTTTTTCTCAATTAGAGTCCATTCGTTCGAATACTATTCTCTCTTTTTTTCTCTCTTTTTTTAGTTCAAAAGCCTTGTGTAAGATGATCATACAGAATAAAAGAAAACATGCTTATGCATCCTCACCATTGGTCAGATGCAATGCAAGTCTTTGTGACTCCAAGCAGCGAATGATGGAAGATTCTTATTCCACCCAAAAAAAAATGACATAACGTGCCAAGACAATTGTTCCCGGTCTCTTAGCGTTGTAGATCGCTCACTTAAAATACATTGATGCAAGAATCTAGATATCTTTTTGATTCCACCATGTTCTTGCTGACATGCATTTTGCGCATGACTTGAGACTGCGTTACTAATTTGTTTTAACGTTTATGGCGTTTAGCATTGCTAGGAACAGTAGGTTAGTATTTCTACGACACATGATATTCTAGTTAACTATCACACGTTACTGAAGAGAAGTTTCTTAGTGATCAAAAACCAATTACATATCTTTGTAAGGTTAGCTACATTATGTACTTCTATCTGATAGCATTATCAGCATGCACCATCATAGTAGTCCTAGCCTTGCTCTGTTCATAGACAGCCCTGGTTACACTAATAATAATAACCAGAGCAGTTCACTATCTTTTAGGCAATTTCGTTCATATAGAGCCGATTCACTTGATGACTGTTTTACCCAGTCTCCAAAAAAAAAAAAAAATTCCCATTTCCATCGTAATACGCCGCCCTCTCTTTCTAAGGTTAATTTGAAATTCCAAGAGTTACTCAGCACATCCGAATGAAAAGAAAAATGAACACTTTTGGACTTTTATTTTTCCCAGATTCAAGAAAACTTCTTCATGCTGATCTGTATGCTCCTCTATGCAAAACATTACTATTTATATGAGCAGCTTATTAACATTTTGAAAAATTAAACTTTGAGTGTTCCAAAGCATGAGAAAAAAAACGCACTTTATTCATGATTTAAACTGCTGCCACCTTTCTACAAGCAGTGGATCAAACTTTATTTATCTACCTTGACATGGCGTGCGTTGGCAACTGGCCGATGTATTTTTAGCAAGCTCTTTGTGCCATACATATGACGCTAGCCTTTAAAATCGACCGATACGTTTTGCAGAAGTTTCGCTATTCACAAATGCATTGATGGAGAAATAGCCATAGTCGTTCTATAAAGCGGATATCTGTGCAATAGAGAATCCAATACAGTCTCTGTAGCAGATTTGTGTATCGATCCTTTGGATTAATATAAATTTAAAAAAATTCATTGCCTGGGATGCCACAGCAGATCTTGCTGCGCATGTTATGTTTGATGTTCAATATACAGTTCCTCGTTATCAAACTATCTGTTTCCTTCATAAATTGCATTTTATGTGTCGCCCATCAACTCTACCCCGGTTTTAGCTCATCTCCACTATAACCCATCTAGCTTAATCTATATGATGAAATGTGAATCTGTACCGTTACTGCTTATACTTAAGCTGTATCAGTGGTAGCTTCTTTGATTTAAGAAATACTTTGAGTTGATACTACTTTAAAATACGACTGACAGTTTGATGATTGACAGCTACACCAATCCGAGATAACTGACGAGGAGCATCTGTTACATTTTCGGGCCATCTGTCGCAAGCCCATATACAACGGTCTTGCCATTCTAAGTTTCACCCTTTATCCTTGGTTTGCTGACAATAAGTAGAAACTCACACCTGCCCCTAGTGAAAATGTCTGTAACAGCGTGGACAGACACGTATAACAGCATCAGGGACGAAAGTGTTTCCTTTGGAGAATTTCAAAGTGTGCAGGTGAAGCGGGAAAGGTTGATTTTTTCATCCTATGTTGCGCTAGACACTCACTGCAGAGGTCTTGAAGACCAGTCTACACCTGGTATGAACCCAAACGCGTAATTATAATTTCCCTGATTGATCGCAATGGCTGCTGGTCACTCACTGTCTTTATCATAGCGAGTTATATTCGGTTATACTACATGGCACCATTCTTTTTATTGAGTGTCTTGGAGATGATCATCCTTTGTGTCTGCAGAGCTTTTTACAGTTTGATGCGGTGACGATGGTAATTGCGTGTTACAGGCTTCCTGTAATATCTCTTGTGTAGCATCCTTGCTATCGCTTGCGGAAGTTTGATCTTTATCAAGCGATATTCGTGCACTTTCTGGTTGTGCAGGTGGGATAAACGATGGTTGTTCACCAAAGTCAGGTGTGCTGAAAATAGAACCGCTATACTCTGCGTTATCTTCTTTCAATTCATTGGCCGTCGTTTCCAACCGTCTTCTTGGTATCCGATGCAGTAATCCATACCCAACGTCACATCCAAGAGAACCAGCACCGCCCCAATCATGGTTAGGGACAATGATAACCTACAACATATATTAGACTTTACAAAAATGGAATTGGGCATCGATATTACCTCCCGACAACTATCCCACTCTGTGTTATAAACATAAAGACGCAGAGGCTTTCCGAGGAACTCTTCTACTAAGTTGTAAAAATCCTCTTCGCTTCTTAATGCCATATGTGGACTTCCAATGATGTAGTCAGTGTGTGGAATAACACCGGCCATCTCTGCTGGTGAATTAGGGGTGACATCTAATACGTGCCAGACGTTTTCTCCAGCGCGTTCATAAGAACAAAATCGAATAGAACATCCTGAATTTCCATTGTTAATACCGCGCGCCGCGTTTCTTTGCCTTTTACTACCAATTAAACTCTTTTCGTTAGGGTTGTCTTTGTGCCATTCTCGGCCTGGGGTTAACGTCAACTCTATCAAGACGTGAATACCAATTACTGTCGACGTGAATGTACCTCGAATCGCTTGGTCCTTGCTGGAATACACTGCTAATTGTATGGGCTTTCCTTCAGATGCTTTCAGTGCGTTGACTAATGCTTCACTGTCTCCATTATCCTTCACTAAATGTTTAATGGCACTGTACACACGTGTTTTCGTTCTGGTTTCTCACCAATGCCACTCCGTTGATTCCGACAATATAATCGAAAAACTGTTCAATTCCTGCGTGAAAAGCAGGTGAATTTTTCTTGACCTGCAATAATAAGGAAAATGCATAGTTGTCCTTTCAATGATAACTTACCTTTAGTACGTGGAAGCCGTACTGGCCGTTTTCAGAACTTTGTGCTCCTCCCATGGCAGAAGAAAAAGAGAAAGCGAGCTCCCTCTCTCGTCACACTTTTTGGTTTTGGTCTCCGACGGAGACTGGGCTGTATTCGTTTCAAGAATGGTATTCATTGTCAACAACGTTTTGGGCAGGCATTACTTCTTATAAATACTTGAATATAACTTCTAAAACAGATATATATTGGTATATTTGTAAAAATTAATCCTATATTCGTTACGAAAGATGGGCTTCCTATTTGGCTCGATAGTACTTAACGTTCTCTCCTTCTCATACAAAACCATGAGACGCCTGTTCATTGTTAAAATATGGTTGAATAGCGTATGTAAATGCTAGATCATGTTTTAAATCAAGACCACTTGAGCCACCGATCGGCAACAACAATCAACGTAGCCAAATTAATGCAGGCAATACGAATTCAAACACAACGCTCCAAATAGCATGTGAGTTTAGTACAGAGTGATCACTATCTCCTAATACATTGGCCAAATCTTCTGCACAATGACCATTGTTCTGCATAACCCTAAGATCTTCCTAACACTTACGGAGGAACTACCAAACAACCACTCATCAATTTTCAACTATTCGCATTACATTTGCGTAAACGCTTTCATATATGTCTAAAGAATATAATTGGAACACCTAGGGCTCGTGAGCGAAATGGGCCCCCAGATTGGTTGTAGAAGGTATTTATCCGATCGTTTATTTTTTATGCCGCTGGAAAGTCCGGATGAAGACAGCGTCTGGAACCGGCATATCATCTTCATGGATGAACTAATCATCATTTATCCACTTCAACTTATTTTTTTTTAATATTTTTAAACGCTATGTTAATAGAATATAGATTCTTCTGGTTGCTGAAGCTCATCTTGGTAGATGTTGTCTGTGTGACATCTCCCCAATTATGGATTGATTCATGACGTCGGCCTTTTAAATCAGTTCCGTACCTTTTCTTCCTTTTCTCTCCTTTACCACCATTGTCACCATCGAATGGCAAAAACCTCATCAGCTGATTCTTCTGAAGCCAAGCGTTGGCTCATCATCGGTGCTTATAAGGCAGGCGCCACAGAGAAACATATTGCTCGCATTGCTGGCCTTTCCAAGATCGCTGTTCGTCATATCCTTTTGAACTATCGACGAACGGGCTCTCCTTCCTTACCAAAAAAAACATCATCCAAAGGTAGTATTTATCCAAATAGACATGTAACTTACTTATTTATAGTGAAACAAAAACTTATTGTTGAGTACGATGAAAACGGCGATTTGATTGAAAGCAGCGAGGATGAACAAGAGCAGAAGGACGAGGTAACGTCGACTTGTAAGATACTTACCACCATTAACGTTACAACCTCAGAATATGAATAAGCAAAAACCGGGGAAAATAGTAAAGAAACCAAGTCCGAAAATTAACAGACAAGTAACAGCAAAAGATCTGATTGCTTATGTTGTGGACCAAGTACGTCAAACGGATCAAGAACAGGTAAATAACTATACACACAATGCACAAAATGGCATATAGCTACATAAATATGTGCACAACAACAATGGACGTGGTATCTTTACAACCGCATTAGGGAAAAGATCCATCAGCGAACACGGAGGCTGACAAACTGTCGTGGCGGCCGCCTACGCCCCCGCGTGAACACGGCATATCCTCGTCTTCCTCCTCATCCTCTTCATCCTCCTCCTCCACCACCTCCTCCTCCTCCACCGCCGCTCCAACCTCCACTTCTGTTGAAGATAGGCCCAAACACGCATCAGCCTACCTTCCACCCTCTCCGCCTCTCAATGCACAAGGTGATATCTCGCGGCAGGCTCGACCGCCGGGTAAATACGACCAGACAATACGTGGTTATGAAGTCTGGACCCATGAAGATGATATGGCACTCTTGGATCATGTTCTGACGCATCTACAAGGAGGTCGTTGGCGCGACCTGGAACTCAAGCTTGGAGGGAGGCATTCTGCACGGCTCTGTTCTGACCGATGGCAGTTCCTTCGGAAACACTTGCTCAAGGGTATCGGCAGCACGGGCTCCGCAAGCTGGTAAAACAGCGAGCCGTCTCGGTATCTTCCTATTAGCCGTTTTGGCTTGCCACTTCCGAAATTCACCCAATAATGCACCACACCCTTTCTTTACTTTCTCTCTCTCTCTCTATGCACCTATGTCCGTTTGCTGTAAAACTGTGAAAATACACACTACTTTTCTGCAATGCACGCACGCACGAATGATGTCTCTCTCTCTCTCTCTGTCTCTCTCTCTCTCTGTTTTTCTTTATTTTTTTATGAAAGATTAACCCTCATTGTGACGTTCTGGCCTTTTGCCAGGCATATGTAGTCCCTATTGGAATTCTCGAGCGGGCTCAGGCTTACAAATGATCGTGAACATTGAACGAATCATAGTAGACGTTACACAGGAATTTAAAAAATATTTAAGGTTGAGGCGTCTGCTTCATCAGCTCGGACACACTGGCGACAAAGGCGGGCACCATCTGTGGGATAATTTTCAACTTTGGCGGTTTCAGTGTCAGCTCATGTGGCATCAGTTTGCTGCCATCCTCTGAATCATTATCAGATAGACTGCTATCATAGTCCATGTCCACCAGATCATTCAGGACACCTGTCAGTTCAGCGTTGCGTGGGAGGAAACCCAGAATTTCAGCTTCCTCTTCGCTTGTCATCAACTTCTGACGTGTGCGTTGGTAGTGCTGAACCTTGCATCGTCGATGATAATCACAAAGTGAATCAATTTCCTCCTGCAGAGCTGCTTCTTGTCCCGGCTCCACCAAGGCTTGCAAATCGACGACGCCTGGCATGCCGTTGGATACAAAGGCAAAGACTTTGTCGACATATTGCAAAAGTTCATCGAACAGATGCGATGTGTCGTTGGCATGAACATGATGTACAAACGTGTAAAAGTTTTGCTCGTGGCGTTCCACCAGTTGGATGAAAGGCTGTGCCGTGTTGTGCACATTCTCCACATCCATATCATTCAAAAGAGCAAGGAGATCGTCTATAAACGCTGCCACGTGATGAATCGAATCACCGATATTGGCTGCCTTGTACACCTGCGCCAGTGGCTGATAGAAGATGGCAAACAATTCCTTGAGTAACTCGCCTGTCACACCTTGGAAAACCAGGCTCATCATTAACTCTCGTTCTCGCTTAGCTGCATAAAGTATCCATAATTCGTGAAGCTGCTTCACCAGTTTCCTTGCACTATCATTTCCTGGCTGCTCGGCAAACGCAACTCGCAAAATCTGCGCAGAGTTAAGCACAGGCTCGATTGTATCATTTTTAAGCAAGGCAAGCGTGTCCGCAATAGAGGAGGTTTCTACAGATATTTAAGACACAGCAGCCGGGACCATTCCTTACTTACGGTCTATTTCCACATCCTCCGGCCAAGCAGTATTCACTGCATTTTGAATCTTTTTACACAACTCTGGGTCATTGATTTTTTTCTCCAATTCTTCGATATCCTTCTGATACTCCTTGACCTCATCGTTCATATTAACGAGCACCAACCTGGAATAAAAGTAAGCAACTGGTATGGATTCATTGGTTAGCCTCCTTGCCTTTGGAACAAGCTCCGACCACCAAAGGGTTGAGCCAAAAATAGATCCAAGACGCCCTTAACCATTGCAAAAGGATTAGACAGCTTGAGTATTTGAGCGGTGGCTCGATAGGGCATAAGTGAGTGGGTTCGTTTCAGATGGCTAATATTCTCAGCAGCTCGGTCGGAGGTAACAAACTGCGTGTGCAGGACAAATGCAAAACTAACCATCAATGGTAAGCAGCTGCATCCACTTCTTTTAAAGCGCTTACTTGATTCTTCCCCATTCAAAGGCCTTCTTTAACGGGTCTGGCAAGTCTTTAATTTGGTTCGTAGCCTTGATAATGTCAAACATTTCGAGAAGTCCACCTTGTCGCATCACTTGTTTTTTTAACATGGCCAAAAGTTCGTCAAGCTCCGCCATCTTTTTATCAACATGTTCCCTAAACCGAGCTTCCTCCTCCAAACGTGCCTTATCCATTTCCAATCGCTTTTCGGCATCATACGTCTCTGCCCGATTCAGCGTCACGGGGTCGCGGGTGAGAAACTCTTGGAACTGGGCACTCTTGGCTAGTCTTGGCTCCATCGCTACCTGACGCAAGAATGAACGTAACAAAAGACGGTCTTTCTCTCGATAAAGATGCTGTGATTTGTTTGCGTAGGATGAATCACGCGCTTTACTTGGTACCAGCGGGATCTCGATCGTAGGAAACGCGGTCTTCAAATCTTCACAGAGCTGGCGGAACTGACCGTGTCGTCGTGCAACAAATACCGTGTCGTTCTCCGTCTTCACCTGGATGACGAACTCGGCGTGAAGGACCTCTCGCAGTGTTCTTTTCTCACTCATATCTCTCACCGTAATGATATTGATATCCAGACCATTTGTTCCAATCCATTCCATGTACGCATCGTCATTCTCCAAGGCCGTGAGCTTCTCCTCCATCAATTTTGACAATTCATCATCCACAGATGTCACCTTGATGCTTTCTTCTTGACCCTGCTTGGTTTTAATACTGACACAGAGTGCAATAATCAGCAGTTTCCGAATCTTGTACATCAAGATACGACGTTGAGATGCTCCCGTATTTTTCTTGGGGACGTAAGTATCAAGCTCCAGCTTGCCAAACTCATCCAAGAATTGTTGACATTTGGACCAGAATTCGGTTTGGTCGCCCTTTTTTAATAATGGAAACTCGCTGATAAAATGCTTAAAGATGTAGGCAAGAAACGGATATGCTGTATCCTCCTCCTTTTGCAAAGCAGAGATGTCAGGCTCGCGGCGAAGGTGCGAAATTTCATTCTGAAGATGTAAACTGATAAGCTCGCGCTTGAAATAATGGAGTTGTTGAGGTGTGAATTCTATCATGCGGCAAAAAGGGAAGAAGTCCCTCATCTTGGCAGGGACCGATTGCTTTTTTATTAGCTCTCCGATGTGGCTCAATCCGGATAAAAGAAATTGCCTTCGGACACACACAATGAAGTCGCGGTTGTCCGTCATGATCTGCCTGCCTTTTCCCACAATAGGGACCCACTGATGCACAGCACAAGGCGTCAATACGCTGAATACATGAGAAACTTACCCTTTAACCGGCGACGCATGGTATTACATACGGTGATACAGGCAGATGGACTACAATACGATAGGTACCCATGTCATACATGACATGAGTGCTAAATATCAGTCAACCAAGATTTGCCGACTGATCATAGCTCTCTGAATCCTATATGCCATCTTGTAGTTCCAATGGATATTTAAATAGGTACAATGACATATCTTTAAAATAATGAGCCTTTTGATAGATTTATACATAATAACCACCTTTGGTGCAATGATGGACAATGGAACTGGTTTTTATGTAGTACCCGATGGTGGTGGTACGATAACCTAAGGGTTTATTATTCCACATTGATAGTTACTCTTCTCCTGCATGAATAAGTTCAAGTTTGATCGTATACAAAGCAAATTTGGAAATTACTCCTCTCACCAATCAAAAAGAGACTTAACTAAAGATTTCTTTGTATAAAGCTCCTTCATACACTTTTAACCCATACAAACTGAGTCCATCTTTCTTTCTTTTTTCTGCAACTAACGATGCTGTACTTACTTGGAAGCGAAGGCAGATATTGAGTGTAGATGAGGTTGTAGGAGAAAGAGAGAGAGACAGCAGTCGAAAGTTTTAAGTTATTGTTTATTAGGTCTTCGCGTCTAATCTATTTAAAAGTATGTGAGCTTTAATTAAGATCGTCTAAAATACCCGAAACTTCAACTCGCGTTTTCTCGGTCAATTCTTCTCCAAATCGCACCAGATCTTCAGCATTCTCCTCCTCTTCATCTCCTCTATCATTCCATACTATTTTTGCTTCCTTTTTTTTTTTTTTTTTTTTTTTTTTCTTTTTTTTTTTTTTTTTTTTTTACGCGGTGGAGGTTCCTTCACAGAAACAACTGGGATCTCATCAACAAGGCTCGCAAAATTAAGCGCGATTCCCTTCGTTCGCAACGCCTATTCATGTTTACTGCAGCGTGTAGGCTACTAATTGGATAGGGACGAAAGTAAAAGATCAGCGTATTCATGAAGTTGGCGCCAATTATTTTACATCAAGATCGAAAGTTGGATGATGAGAAGGGCAATATTGTGCAAAAAATGATCAGTGCTTTGGCCAAGCCTAAATTGATTACTGAAATACTTCGTGGCAGTGATCATCAAATTACTGTTCTTCTTAAAAAATCAACATGCGCTCCGAGATGTTTTCTCAGCGAGATCAGCGATCGGGTAAAATGGCGCAACTCGCTGATGATCTGGAGCAGTGTGATTACCAGGTGAGCCACGTATGCAATTTTCAAAACCGTTTGCAGGAACCTTTTTTTTTTTTTGTTACGCACTGAGCATCGAAAAAGCGTGACGTTTCCCTGAAGTTCTCGTTATTGATGCAACATATAATACGAATGCGTATAAGATGTTATATGTAAATATTGCTGGGATCACTGACGAAACAAAAGATTCATATGTATAGGTTTTGAATAAACTTAACAGCATCCTCTACAGTTTTTTGTCATAGCACAGGCAAAGGAGGATTAGTGACGCGAAGTGTTTTTATCACACTTGAAAGTAATCGTCCAGAACTATTTGTCTCCGACACTAGCAGAGCTCAAGGATCCTTCTCCTATCCTTCAAAAAACCAACAAATTATTAAGTGTAAAGCAAGTGCGGTCGAGATTTTGGAAAAGAAAATCGACGAAAAGAGAAAACAAAGTATCAAGCGGAAAAAAAAATTGAGAGACTCTACCAACAGCGCCTAAAGCAGACCCATTGCAAACAGTTAAAACAGCATTGCTGTAGACTTTATACTCAAACTTGAGTTTGAACTAACATCACATAAGAAAACCAGTTTACAATAATATGGTGCACAATGTGGCAATGCTATCGGTATGACCTACTTATCCCATCTCACACGGCGCTGTTCATTCATAACCATATTGCTGATGGAAACCGCAAAAAATACTTTCTATCATTTTGCTTCTTGCAGAGTGGGTAGGCGTGGGGGATTGTCATCACTACTATCATATGATATGCCTCGCGCTATTATTTCACATCGGCTACTCAAGGTTAGTACTGCTTAACTTCATTTCGTGTTCTTACACGAGTATTTCCAACAACCAGTCTGAACGTAACACATTGTGGAGGACAATGGCAGATTTGTGAGAATCGGTTTGTTTATGAGTTTATGTTCTGGGAATCTGGAAACACCTTGTATTGTGTTGTAACTGTAAACTGCTTCCATCGGTTGACATGAATGAATTAAGGCCGTCGCTATCAGGCACTTCATGATGGTCTTTGAGAGAAACTCTTGCGATGGCGCACATTCAGGCTGTATCGAATAACAGAAGCAGTTTTCGGGTAAAGTTTATTGAATATGATTTACTGCCTCCAAAACAACTATCCTTTCGATAGACTGGGATATCGAAATCATCACCAAGGAGTCCAGTTTATTCTGTCTGTGAACCGTTTAATAAAGACCGAAATAGGCAGATCACATTAAACTGGAAACAGTGGGAACTATCGATCAATTCTCTCTGGCATCGCTGTATCAACTCGAAAGTCCTATGCGGTTTCTACTAAATGGACAGCGATTGCTTCAGCTGACAAAACTTTATTTACGATTCCTGTATAGCACGGCCGGCATAGTTTGACCATACCCATTAACTGTCGCGTAACCATTCATGATTCAGCATGTCTCCTGCACTCACTCGTTTTGTCATATCCACTTCCAGCATGGGTGACAAGAAGCTACTGACTATATCAGCCTCTGCAGGCGGCATAAGAAATGAATCATGGAGCACATCGCGTAATCGCCGGTACCGCAGTCTCTTTATATGTCGTAGTTCACCCTTCCGGTTAAAGAATTCGCTTGAAAACTCTCCCCCTGTGACAAGACTCCTCGGTACCACCCGCATCAGCTCAATAATTTGAGCAAGATGATCTATTTCCGATTTCATATCATCAGCTTTTGGTTGGTATCCCTCTGTAGCAACATACCATCATCCTTATTGAACTTCTGGCCTGGTTGTGGATCGAACAAGAATTCACCAGTTAGAAGTTCAAAGACCAGGCAAGCCATGCTCCACATGTCCGCCTTATCCGTCCATTTTTGACCCACCAATACTTCCGGACTACGGTACTGACGCGTTTGGATTATATGTGTATAGTCCCCATCCACCCAACAGGCATTTCCCAGATCAGCAATCTTGACAACGATTTGATCAAAGGCCTGCGTTGATCCGTCCATGTCTGACGCTGTGGCTGTAAAATCAAGGACAGAAGTCTTGATGACTTGTGTCGATTTTGTATCCGCCAATGCTAAATTAGACATGGAATTGTCAAGGCTATGCATACGGATTAGCTATAATTGGACAAATCCCTAGATGTAAAACTTACTCTTCGTCCGCGTTGCCTTCTTTTTCTCTTGCCGCTTTTTTCTTTTGTTTACGTTTTAACCGCTTCCTGCGCGATTTACTCATCCCAACTGTGCTGATAGTCGGCTCTGGTACCGCTGCGGGTGTGGTCTGTTCTAAAACGGATGCTGTTTCCTTTTGCAAGTACTCTTCCACATTGGGGATCCACACCAACACGTTCTCCGGCTTCAGATCTGTGTGGATCACTCCACATTCACGATGCAAGTAATCTAATCCTTGGAGAATTTGCTTGGCTATGCGCTTAACAATCATCTGCGGAATACCACGATAATTGTACCGTTTAATTAACGACAACAGACTCTCACCAAGCACTTCAAAGGCCATGCACACGTGTTTCCCGTTAGGCCCCGTGTGCCAAAAGTGGTGAAGGAGCTGTGCCACATACTGATAACCCGGCGACTCTGGGTTCTTTTTCTTTATAGTGTCTAACAGCTTGATCTCCTCAAGAGCACTTTGGGTGAAATCTTTTGCTGATTTGACAATCTTTAATGCAACATGCGCGTCAAGACTGAGAAGAATGAGGATTGGAAAGCTACCATTTCACTTTTTACTTACATGGTATCTTTCGCTAGCCACACAGTTGAAAAATGACCCCACCCAAGCTTCCGGACTATGATGTAGCGACCATCGCCTAGTCGATCGCCTATAACCACGGGATGATAGCCACCCTTTTTGTAGTCCTCGAGATCTTCTTCGTTATTCGAGCGCACCGATTCAGCATCGGAGTGATAAAAATCGTCGTCGTCGTCTTTATCCAGCTGCGTTTTGGGGGTAGGACTAGAACCCATTACTGAACACTAGTAAGAAGGAGGAAGGACCAGTTTATCTGCTTCCACTCTTTCCGGTGCGGTGTTTTTTGGGAACGAATTTGTTCGGACACGACAATAGTGGTGTTCATAACGAAATTTGAGCCACGTAGTCATTGCAGTACTGCACTGCCAGATCGTGCTGTAACCTGCTTCATAACAAATCCGCTCCACTGATTTTATTTTTCCATACTATTATATGCTTTTTTAATATGGATATGTGCGTCAAGTTTTTGTACGACTAGATATATAAAAAATTTAAAGGGATACTCTGCAAGAGAACATCAAGAAACAGGTCGATGGAAGTATATGTAGCGAAAACGTGATTTTTATGATGATAAACTTAGTCCTTTGTATAAAGGAGCTTCTCTATTCTCACATGAAAAAATAACATGTCAAGCAAGAGTAAAATTTGTGCACGGCACGCTTGGCAACGACGTCTCATTGTCTGTTGAGAGAGGTCTTTCCTTCAGCATCCTCGCGAATGAATAAAACTTATGTCTAAGAATGGTAAAATGGAGATATAGGTATACTTATTGCCATGATTTAGTTTAAACGTAGACTTACATAGGATGAACTATACGAAAAGGTCGACCACAGTGTTGAGTATCGAAAATTAGAGAACAGTACGTATGTATTTCTGCTAAATCTATTGATAGTCTCGTAGACTTTTTTCAATGATTACATAACCTGCTGTCGCAGCGTGGTGACATTGACGATTACAGCTGCAGGTGTAACGTTCTACTGTTTGCTTGCGGTTCTCGAGATTGGCGGCATTTCTTCATGCTGCCTATCTCAATGCAATCCCTGCAAGGGCAGTATGCATTTCAGCAGGGATCTTAAGATCATGAATACTTCTCGGTTTAATTGATAGTTTCTGGATTATCTGCGCTCCTTACAGTGGTTTTTGAAGGAGAACGTATCCGACAATATATCAAACACAAAAAACTGCCGAATTAATTTTGTGCATTCATTGCTAGTATTGACATTAATGGCCCAGTCTTTCATTCGAGCTTACATATTCCGGGCTTCATCTTTTTGTAGTGGTGTCATGTATTTAAGCCTATCAGCTTTTCCCCTTTCTCCTCTTTCTTCTGCAACATGATCATGCTATAGGAATTTCCCTATAAGGCAACTCACTGAATTTGAGCCCTATGCAGCCTAATTCATCTCTACACAGATACTTCACAACATAAAGTCAAAAGGTGTTTCATGCATTTTCCCCTTGTTGTCCCACTTTTTACAAAACTTGGTGCACATACATCGGAGATGTAACCTGTATCAGCTTGCTTTCAGCCAACTCCTAATTTTGACATGCGTCATCTTGACTGGGCAATTTCGCCTTTCTGCCATGTATAGAATGATAGATGAAATCGTCAAATCTTGCTATTTCCAACTGTAGAAGGCATATCTATATGTTTTACTAACAGAGGTCTGCAAAACAAGAGCCAACCATTATGATAAAAGATTAATCCGTCTTCTTCGTACCTTGAAAGAAATGGTAATAAATATACTGTTCTTGGATTCAACATCATCTAGTCGTTGATAGTAACATGCTTCATGAGGCGATCCCCTACTTTACCAGTTACAGTTTCTTTGTATTCCAAACAGGTACAAGTCCTTTCACATACTTGAATAAGATCCTGTTTGTTCCTACATGTGCTCCCAGAAGACGATTTACTTCTTGCAGCTGTATCTTTAGGAAAACACAATGTATGTATGAGTAATGGCAACTATATATTCATATTGCTACACTACTTTGTCAATGACATGATTATTTGATTACAGCAACATCGCTTCCTAACAATATATTTTTTAAACGATTGTAACTCCTGTTCAATGCACTCTGTCATTTTGGGCGAAGATTGTTTCTTAGCATACGTATGCCGGATGTAAGGTCTTTGCCAACAAGTAGTTACACAAATAAGTGCCAGTACTCAGAAAATTCAGAACTAGTAAAAGGAAAACATGAAGAATGAGTGGTGGTATGCATATATTCCTATTAAACGAAGTGCAGCATGTCTTTGTCGGACATTTACCATAGTGAGGATGGTCGGTTTAACGTTTATCCCTGATTCGTGTAGAAGATAAACTAACCGGTCGTCCCGCTCTCGATGATAATACCGCTCCTGTCTTTTAACATTCCTTATAATGTATCAAATGGCTAGTTATGATGGTTCCTGAAGTTATTTTTTCTTCTTTCATACAATATTATACGGTTTTCTATTCGTCCTTGCCAATACCCTAAACCATTTTGTCATTTTCTCCGTTTCCGGCTTAGGTCACTTAAAACTTTACGTTTCAAATTCAGAGTTTTATTAATCTTCGTGCGCTAATTACTATCGTTTTTTCATCAGTGTTTTTTCTTGCGTTTTGTAGCTGTTTTCCTACCTTCTGTTTTTTTTTTTTCCTGACTTCGGCTAATGAAAATTAAATAGTTTTGAAGCAGTGTATATAGAAAGGAACACCCAGTACGTTCTATGGTAGTTTCATCCGTTTTATAGTCTTTCTGCTTTTCTTTTTTCTCTTCTTCAAACAATAGCTGCTTTTTTGCCAGTTTTTTGCCTCAAATGAAGCTTTGATTCGTACGGACCATCGCAAAGTGAAGTAAAGATTTGCTATACACCGTTGTGTGATATATCAGTGTGGTGATTCAAAACAATAAACAAAAGTCCTAGCACTAACTTGACCCCATTTTCGTACATCTTATTGATTTAGGTCCCAAAAAAATTGTTTCTTTTTCCATCCATCAAATTTTAAGTTCATTTTGATAGGCTTGTTGTAAGTGCTTTAGTACTTTCTAGTTGTAATTACCCTTGTTTATGAGTGTTCGATTATTTAGTAAAGCATAAATTGTTTATTTGAGAATGACAAACGGGCAATAAACCCGAGGTTGGCGAGAAAAAAGGTTATTACTGATAAGTTAGAATCTTCCCACTTCTAAAATAACTATCATAACACGTTTGTAGATGCCTTTTGAAACCACATCTTATGATAAACAGTGTTTCGACTGTGCGCTCATTCACCTATGAACAATCGTATTTATGCACTTTAGAAGACACTCAGCCAATTGGATTATGCAAGATGATAAATGACGTTGTGTTCAGCTTCTTCTCATTATTTTTACTATTACTTATTTGTAATTATCTGCTTTATATATGGTTATTCGCGCCGACAACCAACCGACTTACAGTATTACTTTGCTTCATGACCCAATTCTATTCAAATCGGCTCATTTTGGGAAAGCTGACACATTTCACACTCCGAGCGGTTAAATGATGTGCCTCCCAGGAGGAAAATGGTCAGTGTGAAACATCCCATGCTCAACATTTCTCTTCTCTTTTTCATTTTAATTTGACATGGGCGCTAGTAATTCAAAGCACAACAGCCATACAAGTAACTCACAACGTCAAGTGGATGAACAAGTGGATTTTGGCTCTACTTTACCCAACGGTCTATATCCTTTGGCTGAAAATGACTTTGACCTTCGTATTGTTCGAAGATTAATCATCCAAAAAAAATTGGCACCTTTTTACAAAGGTTAGTTTTATCAAGAGGTGAATGTACAAGCTAAATGAGACGGTGGAATGGCAGGATTACAAGATCCACCGCAAAATGAACAAACTTCATTGCAATCATTACCGCCGCCGTTAACCGACCAGGCTTGTCATGAGCAAGACACGGAAAAAAAACGAAGGCAACAGTTATTTAGTGATGCCATTGAGTGCCCGATATGTTTTCTCGTAAGTTTAACAAACCCCGCTTCTAAAAGTTGCATAATTGATAATGCTGCTGTAGTATTCCCCCGCCAATATGAACTATTCCCGCTGTTGCGATCAGCCCATATGTACCGAATGCTTTGTGCAGATCAAACGGTCAGTTGAAACACCTCTGATGCCGGCAACCTGCCCATTTTGCGTGCAAGATAATTTTGGTATTATTTATCAACAACCAGAGTGGGATGATAAAATAGATGTGAGTGGTCTTATTCATTCAACTTTCATTTGACACTCCTTGAAAAAAACAGCTTCATCATGGCACAAGACACACAACGTCAGGATTAAGTGATACGGTCAAACGACGAAAAAGTATTAGCCATAATAGTCCTAACGTCGTACTTGTCGGTATGTGTATCTCGTGTTTACAGCATTGTTAATCCTCACCCGTCATGTGTACAGACCATGTGAGACCCGACTGGCTCCGCAAAGTTTCAGCCAATGGACGTTCACGAACCAATTCGTCCGGTCCTCTCGTTCGAGCACAAACTGCTCTTTCGAGACCTGGCCGGTCCGCATCCTCTGTAGCTGCCCACGATCATCATGAATATTTGTCAACTCTCAGAGATGTCAATATGGATTTGGAAGAATGGATGGTATTTGAAGCGATTCGTCGGTCATTGGCAGAACAAGAAGAACGAGAGCAAATGGATAGTACAATTACACCAGCGCACTCAGCTGATGATACAATGTCATACCACGACATGCCTGCGATGTCTCCTATATCCATAGATCCAGCTGAATACGGAGCCTATCCTTCGTCACCCTCCATGGAGACACCACCTTCTTCGGCATCCTCCTTCGTACCACCTCAATTTCTCGACCAAGATAGAGCTGAGTCTGTTGGTGAAGATAACCACCGCAGATCTCGGCGTACATCTGCTAGTATTTCTTGTTGATTTTTATTTCTTTTTATTCTTGCTTGCAATCTTTTTTGACCATGTATGTATACTGTTTATTGAATCAATTTTTTACGCTAGTCTAAACAAATTTTGCGTCCATGAAGTGCCAAGTTTGCACTAAGGAAAGAAATTAATATGTGCCATCAGTTAAACCGTAAAACTTACTTAACGTTCGTTCCTACGCTAAGTCCAGTTGACTCCGATCCGACTCCAGATGTGGTGCACTCCTTCAACATATCGACAGACATGAGTTATCTTTGCCGTATACTCAATCCCAGTACGTACCGGGGATGTTTTTATAAAAAAAAACAGAACCGAAGAAAAAAGAAAAAATGAGCGTTCTTCCTTTTTAAATGGTTGATTTTTTTTTGGTTGAAATATCTCCTCATCTAGAAACATTGTACTAACCCATGTTCCATGCCCACTCTGATACGACGCAGAAAAGTGCTATTTCTCTACGCACAAAGTCAATTCGCTAGAGCAAAAGAACCTTTCACCCAACGCAAAGTGAACTGCAAAATACTGTATAGTTATCAAAACTATAAAACATGTCCTATTTTCTGATAGCTTCAAAATCGGCTCGTCACCCTTGAGCTTATAAAGCCGTATGTATCAGGAATCCTGCGCAATCCAGAGATAAAAGACTACGCATTTTCCACAGCTGCGTAGACGTTTGTGAAATATCCTGAACCATCCACCTATGTCTGCACATCAATAGCGTATCATTTTTTTTTCACCGAGAAACGTTCAACGACATTGTATCCGCAGCACTGCCCGATATCTGACGAAAAAATGCCTAGAAGCCCATAAACTTCTTTCCCATCTTCTTGGTAAGAAAACATAAAGCTGCATATTACCGATGATATCCAATGAAGCCGAGTCAACGCTTCATCCAATAAACCGCGATACTTTGAACAGAGTTTTACGAATTAATTCAAGATGAGCTAACATCTGTTTAATGACGTGGTTTACTGAAGTCATTTCTGAGGGTCTATATGAAGGTAGCAAAGAAAAGATTTCCGATTGAATCAGCTCGTGATGGCGCGCCAAATATCCACCGTTTGCTTACTATCACCGCAGATCATGCTATGTGCAGACTTCAGGGACTTGTATAGAGAACTGCAAGTAGATAAAAGGATTAACGCCATAAAACATCACGTATCTATGGTATGGAATTGTCCGTGAGATCGTTGTTATATCTCGCAGATGTCGTATTTGAGAAGTGAGTATCATTCATGCGATGTAAGTTGTTTCAACAATTCACAACAATGGATGCAGGAAGAACAGGCATATATATGATCAAGTGGTGACCTTGCCGTTCATTAACAAACACCAAATCACACGGTAGGACTGTAGTGGCGCCTCTTTCCACTGGTTGCAGGGACGTATTGTGAATTTGGGTCAGATGACGACGAAATATTCCTTTTTCTTTATCTTCGCCTTTATTGCACAAATGACGTGCGTTAGTAAGAAATAATTTACTTCTGTTGATTCCGCATCTCGGAGCTAACAAATACTTCAAATCTGTTTCCCGAGCATGCCAGTTTTATGATAAAGTTTTCTGATGAGAAACCGTCCATTGTACTTGAACAAGCAAGGGATGAGTTATGCAATAATTTCAAAACTCTCATCATCTCAACCCCTGGCCTTTACAGATATATCAGAGAGAAATATAAATTGTCCTTGAAGCAAGCGGTTAAATATACCATAGAAACGAATGCTCCAAGAACAATTGAACCGTGCTTCAATATGATACATAACCCAGTGGAAAACTGCTGGGCGCCGATTTCCAAAAAAACTACGTTTTCGTTGATGAGACTGGCTTTCACACGTAAATGGTGAGAGTTCGTGCGTGATCAAAGATTAGAACGTCAACAACTGTGAAGAGACACACCTAAGAGGATGTAAACGTTAGCATTTCTCCTTTCTGTATTAAGCCGTTATTTACTCTACCTTGTTCGCCTTTCGTAAATCCCATAGAGGATGCTGGTTTAAGATCAAGAAGATTACCAGAAGAAACACGTTAGGCAAAGCAGATACTCTTACTTCTCGCATTGTTGATGCATGAATCAGACACTCAGAACCTTATTGGGATAGACGCCTCTTAAGAGATATAGCACAATAGTAAGTCTCACAAGCCATTGACTTCGTCAGATAAAAATCATAGTAAGTCTCAGAAAAAAATATCATCATATGTCTGTCATACCATTAGTTCATCTGCAAAAGAAATTAAAATCGTCCAAAATCATCTCATTCTGGGGTTACTTTCACCGTACCGAAAAGAAAAACGGACCAATTAAAACACAGACATGCGGACAATAAAAGATGGGCAAGACTGCCCAAAAAACGGACGAGTGGAAAATCCAGTGTTTCTCACTTTTTTACTCTCTCTTCTATCTTCTTCATGTCCAGTACTAGCGCCTTGGAATCAACAACGGGAAAACGTATTGCACTTCCTGTTCGTGTAGAACCGAAAGTTTTCTTTGCCAATGAACGTACTTTCTTGTCGTGGCTCAACTTTACTGTCGTACTCGGTGGCCTCGCCATGGGTTTGTTGAACTTTGGTGATCGCATCGGACGTATGTCAGCACTTTTGTTTACTTTTATCGCTATGGGTGGCATGTTATATGCTTTGTACACGTTCCACTGGAGAGCAACAAAAATCAGAAACCGAGAAGCCGCACCTTATGATGATCGTGTTGGACCAACCGTACTTTGCGTCTTTTTATTGGCAGCGGTTATTGTCAACTTCTATCGTAAGTGTTTGGAAAGAAAGTTTAAAGAAAAAAAACTTACTCTCTTTTGTTTCGGGCTCAGTGCGCTTGGATACTATAAACCATTAGTAGCAAGCCCATCCAGAAAAGTAGTCATCACATCATTTCGTTTCCTTCTTCTTTTTAATTCGGTCATGATACCTGGGATAAAGTTCTTCCTCCTCTCTTGATTGCAGGCAATATTTTCGATCCAACACAAAAAAAAAAAGTGGATACGACTGAATTGTGATGAAGAAAAAGTATTGGTTTTGGGGGGACACTGTGGTTTGATGTGGTGTTGTTTTGTCCCAAACATAAAAGTTGTCTCATTTTTGATCTCTACAATGACAGGAAATGTCTGGCATAGGCCTTTTTAAGAAATAACAAGGGTTACTGTATTTTTATATCGTAGGACGCGGACGGACATCCACAAAACAATATTTATCTCCACTACTGTGTCAACCCAGGAACTGGTTGTGAAACTGTACAGGGTGACTTGTAAAATGAGATTATAGATCATTACTATGCAAAATAGTTTTTATTGTTATTCACGTATATACCTGTCATCTTATCTATTGTATTTCTTATTTTGTTTGCAAGATCTTCCTGAATCGATTGGCGGCACTTTCCTCAAATCTTAGTATAACGTATGTACTACCTGTAGCGGACATTTAACGCACGGATCCAATCAGTCGTTGTCTGGCGTTTACACGTGTTGGGGAGACCGTGCGTTTGTGGGAAACTGTGCAAGAAAGAAAAAGCGACATGCCAGCAATTCTTGGTGCGTGGAACGAAAATTCATAATTAGAGGTCTTTCCTATCCTTCCAACGCCGATTTGTGTTGTACCCTATACGAATGGCCCGTGCCAAACTGAGAGGGCTGATGCGAGATCGATGTCCATCCATTTTCAAAGTCAGATAATGACAAGCAAAGTTGATGAGATTCCCTGACCAGTGACACCATGCTTCGATTATTTGAGGGAATTATCTCTCCTGGCATATATTTTTACTTTTTAACATAAAAAAACTCCTACTATCGATATGTGTATAAGAGTATTTGTTGAAGAGATAAAGAAATGTAACCAGGGCTTCCCAAATCGAAAATATTTTTCTAGGAACCGAAGCGGCCATACGCTGTGTAAAATAGGAAGATACCATGGATCTCAGAGCTCACTGTTTTAAAGTTTTTGTCCGCTCCGCTGCTGGCTGCAATTTGACAAAAGGAAGGCGGAAGTACAGAGTGTTAGCCGTAAACAGAAACAGCTGGGTTTTATTTTGCAATCTACGGTCAGTACAATCCTTAAGATGAGTCCGTTTTAAAATTTACCAGAGAAGATCTGACGTCTCCTAGCAAGGAAACCACAAATGCCACTGAAATCAATGTATTTAAGCTGCTAAAACTACGCAAACCCTAAATAGTCGAGAAAACAGCGTATACTTCCTCTGTATAATCTTCTGATCCAATTTTGGATTAGCTATTCACACAAAAAATTATGCATCAAGGTGGCAGTCTAGAAAGCATCTGATTTATAACGCAAGCGCTTTCATTTATTTGAAATGTGAAATTCTCAATACGGAAAATTAGCATTGTGGGGTACAATCCACGCCAATGTAGCGGACATTGAATATCTCGAAAAAGAATTTTCTTTTTAACGCAAACTGTTTTCTATGCAATCTTAAAAATAGATACAGAGATAAAGTAACCTGGGAGTGTTCCCTCTGAAATGTCAGCATTATCTGTGGGAGCAGATAGTTTTCATAGAACTCTCGGGGAAAGAGCATACTGCTTCTTCGTAGACGCTATCAGCAATGTCATCGTGACACTTGTTTCTCCCCAAAGAACTGGATACAAAGAGTAAAACCAACAAATTTACGTCTCTAAAACCAGCTAATTTAATAGAACTAACTTCAGCGTTTTACCCATGCTATATTTTTTTATTTCGATGGTTTTGGCATACTATAGGCTTACAATACTAGATATGCCAGATAGAATTCGACTCCTATGACAAGAGATAAAATGTAGCTATATAACTTTCCAAATACTTTCTTTTTGTAGATAGAATACTAGGAAGTAACGAGACACGCTGTGTTCGAGTATCATAACAGTTCGCCAGTAACTGTATTCCGTACCTACAGTCATGATTGCCAGTAACCTCTAAAGCCCTCTTCGACATGCTTTACGAAGGAAACGAGAACTTGCCTAATTTTATGGAATAGACACACAGCTGCACGCAGTCATACCAAATACCTATTGAGCTTCTTTAGTTTACGTGATAGATATGACTCGTTGGATGAATAGAGTATTGCGTCAGCTGCAATGAATCTTTATTAATCTGAGAGCGGCCCCCTTTATTTGAGAGCAATAATGATGACTTTCAAATCCAGCGTTCAGTGGTTTCTTGAACTGTTATAGCCCGAGGAATTTGATATCAATTGCGCTACTGAGGTCAGGTTTAACTTCTTCGCTATCGACAAACACGTTACCTTGCCATTCTTCAACGACTGTTCTTTTTCTACGGGAAATGAGTAATATCGGTGCGATGATACAGATGATTTATAACGGTGCCGTTAAACTCCACAAGTAGGTTATTTTTGTAAAATCATTGATTGCTTCAAAACATTATCGATCTATGAAACTGATTTTTGTATCTCTAATCCTTAATGTATTTATTGGACGGAAACCGTTTCTACCTATGTTGGTTGTATCTTATAAACGCATGAAATACACAGAATTATGGAGGGATCCATTGTTTTGGAGAATTTGGCCGCTGTCCAGCAAGAAAAGTTTGCAATAAAATTTAAGGAGTTATCCTAGTTGTAATAACTTCTTGGTGTGGTTCTTTATGGGAAACTGTTGAGATCCTAATTTTTTTTATTTGCTAGATCCTCACAATATGTAACGGCCAGTATATTTACATGGCGAGAGGGCAACAGCAGTTTCTTTGGTTCCACAAAGCGGGGACATACAGACACATGATTTGAAAATCAAACGCGCTCTCTGAAGCCCTACTTTTATCGAGGCACTTTTAACAATATTTAAAATTTGAGTTTTTAGTTTATTAAACCAGCCGACGAACCTGTATGGGCTATTGTAACAATGGCTACGAAGTTTTATCGAAGCCATCGTTGATTCTAGTACCTTGGTGTATCGTAATGAAATGCAGCAAAAGTACACCAGACCAGTGGATCTGACTATCATATGAGTATACCGTGGTCATACAGTAATTTTGCTACTTGGTAATGGTCGTTACTTTTTGATTGACGAAAGAAGGCTTATTGGCGGTAACCACAAGTTGTGAATAGATAAATCTCATCTTTTAGATAGTATACATCTGTGACTGCTTGCAATCTTTGCCTCAAATGAATGAGTAAGGATAATATAGGCATTTGGGTAATTCCTTATGCAAACTTATTATTACGAAATTTTTTTGAACCCAAAGGCATGGCCTGTGCTGAAGAGCCTCGGCTGGGTTGCTGTAGTTTACTATGGTGATTTGGCTGGCTTGAAAGCCATGACTGCTAGCCTCCAATGTTAAAGGAAATGAAAAAAAAAAAAAGATGCATAATCCTCCTAGGTAGTACAGGATTCGCACATCGATGTAGAGTCATGAACCTGTATTATTCATTATCTAATCCAAATGCAAAGCGGTTAAACGGATCGTTTGAAAATTAAATGGTTTAATTCTGCTCCTGTCACTTCGGTAGGGAGGTAGAGGTTTGATTTCATGTGTTGTCGGCTGTTGAAAAGCCGATAAAATTGTATCAGTTGTCATAAACCATCACATCTCTACACTCTTCCTTTCTTCTTTTTCTTTTAGTTATTGCATAAAACAATCCTCCCTTGGATTATATACTAAAAATGAGCTCGTCGCCTGTACACCGCCCCGAATCAGAGAGCGATTTAGAGTATGATCACGAGTTCATGGCTGATGGCGATGACGACGATTGGTGGGATGCCGAAGATCAGACACAACCAAGCACTATTTCTGTTCATACTGAGACGAATGGCGCTCTAGCTCACCCAAGAAATCAACTGAATGAGGCGGACCTTCGAAAGAGAATGTTGGAGATTCAAAAGGATGACACCATTCATCCGAAAGAAAAAGCGCGAATGATGCAGGTATTTCCAAAAAAACACTTCCATAGGGTCTTTGAGAACTATGTTTAACTATAACTGGCGCTTTAGTACTTGATACGACATGGCACCATGCCCCCAGTAACTCCACCCCCCACAGAGGGCTATTCCGATGACAGTGACTCTACAGCCACGGACAATGGCTACTCAGCATCGTACTATGTAAGGGCAAAGGAAGTATTTATGAGTTGCTGAGCTAAAAAAAATCTATTTGAAGAACGAGAAGGAAAAGATTTATGGGTGTAAACATTATCAACGGAAATGCAAGCTGCAAGCCCATTGCTGTGGTAAAATTTTTACGTGCCGATTCTGTCACGACGAGACAACCAACCACGCCATCGTTCGGTAAGCCAATTTGAACCTCAGAGGTTTTTTAAAACGAAGTTTAAACATGTTTGTTGTAGAACGGACACAAAGAATATGTTATGCATGCTCTGTTTGGCACTCCAACCAGCTGCCCGTACCTGTAAAGAGTGTAAAGAGGAGATGGCAGGATATTTCTGTGAAAAGTGCAAACTATGGGATAATGACCCAAAAAAATCGATCTATCATTGTGATGATTGTGGTATTTGCCGTCAGGGTGGGGGTCTTGGTCAAGATTTCTTCCACTGCAAAACCTGCAATATTTGTATGGAAATCAAGTTGAAGGATAAACACCGGTGCATCGAGCGAAGTTTGGAAAGCGATTGTCCAATTTGTGGAGAATATATGTTTACAAGTTTATCCAAAGTTATATTCATGGTAAGAGCATGTTCTCTGGTTTATCTTGGATGTTTGTTTACCTGGGTACTTTGTGTAGCCCTGTGGGCATTGTATGCACAAGATATGTTACACCGCTTACATCCAGACCTCTTACCAATGTCCTACATGTCTCAAGTCTTTGGGTGATATGTTTACCTATTTTCAACGTCTGGATCGTGAGCTGGAACGGCAGCCCATGCCTCCTGAATACGAAAAATACGTATCACATATCTTCTGCAATGATTGTGAGCACAAATCACCAGCCAAATATCATTTCTTTTACCACAAATGTCGTCATTGTGGGAGTTACAATACTACGGTCCTTAAAACAGAGAACAAAGAAGAGACAGCCGCTGCAAAAGCCAATGGGGAGGAGTCGAATTCAGGAAACAGCAGCGCAGTCGAGTCAAGTACAGAAGCTCTATCAACAAATTCTGACCAAGAACAGATTATACAAGCGAGTGGGACGGCAGGAAACGGTACCATCGGCGCATATGGATCATCGCTGGGGACACGATCATCAAATGCACCGATGAATGACTACAATATGGCGTCAGGCTCGTCCTCTGGTGCACGCAATGGGATGGAATCAAATGATGGATAACTCATGACAATACAGTCTAATCATGACATAGCATGAAATACAACTTTCTATACATATATATTGAGTTAACAAGTATATAGCCTCACTATGTTTTGGAGCCCCAGCAAAGAAAATTACCAACGCGAGATCTACCTTAACCACTTGCATAAACTGCATGGGCATATTCCGTGCGACTATTTTTTCTCTCAAATGCAGATGGTCGCTTACCACAATGGCTGGCCTCATAACACGCCACCTTGCGAATATTTCTGCTGGCATTGCCATCTCTATTCCACAGAGCACTACTTCCTTTTTTTTTTTTTTTTTTTTTTTTGCAGTCGAGTATTGCGTATGGTGATTGATTCAATGCTCCTGTGGCACTGGTAATCTTGTGGGAACCACATTGTGAGCAGACTTTTGACGTCTTGTACTCGTCCACATCCAACGACCACACGCTCCTTTCGTCTGAGTTTTCGTTACACCATTGACGCGAAACATTTGTCTTTCATAAAATTTATAGAAATAGCAATAAGTGGAATCCTCTTGTTGCGTACTGAAGGCTCTGTGGGCCGATTTGCTCACTTTCTAAAATACATCCACCCACTTCATCAAAATAATTCTGCTCAGAGAACAGAAATAAATTCACACATAATTTCACTCAAAAGGATATGTTTATTTGCTTTTACAAACGCAAGTAGTACTTTTTGGGTCGAATTGAAGCGGTCCTGGATAACATGGGTTTGTACAATGGCATGGTTCATTGTGTTCCACGGATAACATGGGTTTGCGTAATGGCATGATTCATTGCGTTCCATGGATAACATGGGTTTGCGTAATGGCATGGCTCATTGTTTTTCAAGACAAGGAAATGCTCCACTCAAAAAAGGAAACCGTTTCCCGGTCTATCCGTAAGAGCTTCCCCCATAGGCGAAAAATACATTATAGGGTAGCGTTAACAGTAAAAAACACACCTCTTAATGTCCCCTTGTTGATTCCCAGTCAGCACAAACCAGTCCTATTCGCCAGCTCAAAACAATTTTTCACGCCACGCAAAAAGTCACCTGCAAACCCTGTAAACACCTCACCTACTTGGTCCTTTCCACAACGACCACACCACCATGGCAAAAAAGGCAAAAGCAAGAGTTATTCTTGTAAAATTACTCTCGACTGCGGGCACTGGCTTCAATTATATCAAGAGTCGTCCGAGAATCAATCCGAAGCTTTCCATGATGAAATACGATCCCATTGGTACATTCTCTCCACACATTCTACCTGGTACTAACAACTATTTTCTAGTTAAACAACATGTTTTATTTAACGAGACAAAAATGAAGAAATAGAATGCCTTAAACTAAATGACATGAACTATCGATTACCCCGCAATGGTTGCTCGACTATGTTAACTCACATGGTTTATTTTTATTGATCGCGTCGTTCATACATTTCCGCCAACGTTCGCTGCACTTCCAAATCTTCCTCCGATAGCGCATTCAATAGTTCGTCAACATCAGAGGCACTACTTTTTTTAGCCTATGAATTAGACAACCATCCTACTCAACATTGCAAAAACTTACGCTTCTTCATGTTCGTGACTATTATCTTCTTCATAGTCAGGAAATGCGCCGGGAAGTCGATCCTGACGTGTATCCAGTTCCTGCATCAATTGACGTATTTGGGCAGCAGTTTCTTCTGGTACTTGCCGTCCCTCGGGCCCACGAAGGAACTGTTGCATCATTCCCAGCAATCCTCCAGGGGCGCCCATTGCCTGCGCCACTCGACTACGACCTCCCGCTCGAATTCGCTCATGGATGTCGTAAGCGGTTTCCGAGTCTTGGGGTGGTAGTGGATCATGCATATGATAACTTGCACTTGTGATGGATGAAGGAAGATAAGATAGCAGACGTTGAATATCGGATAAAATGGTATGGCGGGACACATTGAGAGGGATTTCGTCGTTCATAGCACATGGCATTTGCTGATAAGTCTGTGTGCCTTTCTGAACCTTCTTTTGAATAATCGAAGGACATTGATCTTTAACCATTGCAAAACCTTCCAATCCATCGTGAGTTGGGACTCATTGACATATTAAGCACGTACCTCTGGTTCTTTCCAAAGCTCTGCTTGTCGTTCGATAAAGAGCCACTGAAGCAAATCCACGTACGGATCAGATACCCTAAGCATGTTTCATTTCGTTAGTCCTTCTCCCTCGACCTGAATCGTCTGCGCTTACGTCTGAGAGAATAATCCGCTGTTACTATCGATGTTTTCAGGATCACCGATCTTTTCCAACAGACGAACGGCAACGAGAGGATACTTTACAATGGCATCTTGCAACATCATTGAGCTTTCAGCCTTGATACCTTGTTCTTCGTTGCTCTTTTCAGCTGCCAACTTAAATTGGGCGTATGCGCCAGAGTAAGCGAAACTGGGCATCGATGCAAGGTCGATAGGATAGATACTACCATCCGTCTTCCATTCTTTCAGCATCTGGAGTACATAACTATACTCTTTGGCAGCCAATGCATGATAATCCAGCGAAAGGAGTGCACCAAGTGGATCTGCTTCAGGCTCAAGGCTGTTGACAACCAAGGAAACAATTAGCCTATGCAAACTTACACCGACTCTACCTACCAAAATAGCAACTTGTTAAACTCAAAAGCAGTTCGCCAGCAACCACGGCGTGTCAAGAACTGTATATGACGGAAGATGGCAAGGAAGAAAGGCCTAGGGATCGAGATGAATTTCCGTCCTTCCATTTCCATCTAACACAAACCTATTTTCTGAGTGTTTGTAGGCTAATCTGACACTTCCAGCACCTAGCGTAAATTGTGGGTGGAAAGCGCGTTCGCAAGCGTATAAAGCCCTCTCTAAACACGTTGTTAGAGGTTTATGATGCAAAAAAAAAACAAAACAAAACAAAATTACCAATGCAATCGCCTGCTACAGTCCAGTCTCCGCTGTGTTTGGCGATCTCTGATACTTGAAGAAGACTGTCGACGTGGTAAGGGTGGCGGTGCGTGAGATACACAAGCCCATTTGGATCGTGTACTGCCACTGCATTCAAAAACTCAAGCTGGACATCTTGATAGGTTTCATTATGCCTGAAAGCAAAATAGGAGTTGCCTAGTCACTTTACATTTCAAATTCTGTCCACCACGATGATACTGGACATACCATTTTTCGTTGTTAAAAGCTGCATGGACAATCCATGGCGCATGTAGGGCGGCCAATCCACCTTTGGTGTCGCCAATTTCGATTTTTTCAATACCCTGGATTTACATGCTTAGCTGCGGCAACCCTGCCTGGATCTTCTTCTTTACCTTCCTGTGGTTCTTCGCTCGGTGTTTACAACACGGGAACCAAACATGCGCTTCATTTCCGCTTCTGCATCCAAATACCGCTGCTGAACACTGAGTAGCTGCTTTCTTTTCTCGAAATCCCTGTCATCATGCTCCGCCACCGTTGCATCGCCCTTTCCTTCAGAGCTGCGCCTGTGTAAGAACAGAAAGCCGACAGAAAAGTGTCATTCTTTACCTTCCGGTCACTTCCTGCAAGACCTTTTCCAGTTCTTGCATGCTCATATCCGAGACATCAACGTTCTGCGCCTTCTTATTTTTCTTCTTCTTTTTTTTCTTTGATGACTCGGCAGCCTTTTGAATGTTAAGACGATGTAGACACAGTCTACCCTTACTTTAACGGGTTTAGCTTGTACTTTTTCTTCTTCCTTTTCTTCTTGCTCCTCCTGCTCCTCCTCGTCATCGTCACCTTCATTCAGCTTGGTGGACACTATTTAATATTTTGAAGAGAGGCAAGTCCACTTACTAATGCAAAAACATTTTGGACATTGCGTTGACCGTACACTTCTTGGTCATCCTCATCGCTGCTATGCTCTATTTCAGGTAGCTGCTGCTTTTGCAGCCTCTTCAGTGCTCGAGAAGACATGGGGTCGTGGAGAAATTCACGGAAGAGAGAGGTAAGAGCACGCCGGGACAAGCCACACGAGACATTATGCGTCTTTCTATCGTTTGGCTACTATTCGCATGGATGGCCGCCGTGTTGGCGAATACGGAAAAACTCATCTTTCGTGCTGGTGAAGATGTAGCCAATTGCACCATGGTGCCTGCATCCGTTATGGGAACATTATCACCACCTTATACCCGATTCAGTCAATCCATTTTGCCTTCATCGCAGCAGTGGTACAAGTTGGATGGGCTTACTACCGGCGCCAACTACGAGCTGAGGATTTCTTATGCTGCTACTGTAATCTATTACTTTGCTCTGTGAAAATAATTTTTGGAACTTATCTTGCTGGAACAGTCGCCAACAGATTTCCGACTAGAGCTCCATCAGTGCGAGGATACTTCCGTTTGGCTAATAGTTGAAGGCATCCATGCCGGTATATCGAACAGGGCCAATCTCAAAACAGCTCCTGTGCCTTACCACCTTGGTACGATATTTTGAGCAATAGCCGATGGATAATAACCTTGATTTGCTAGTGCTGGAAACACTTTACGCTGGCTTTTTATTCTATCAAGTGTATAAGTTTGTTCTTATGATCATCGTAATGCTTGGTTTAGGACAGTTTATTCTGATTCCTTTTTTCAGGCAACAGATTGCCGATGTGCTCTCTGTAAAGCCAAAGTAAAACCATATCTGTTCTTAGAGAGAATGATTTATTTTCAATTATGAAAGCGAACAAATGAACGCCCGCTTCAAGCGATCATCCATCCTGAATTCTCATTACTGTCTTTCCATTCTCGGCTGTGTTCATCAAAGCCATTGGGACAGGTTGGCTGCGTTAATGAGGACTGTGGTAAACTATGCACGCCGTCCCATTCCAAATCCTGCCTGCTGTGGGGTACTGGGTGGCCGCGCACCCGTCGATGGAGACTTGAGACGTTGTTGGCTACGCTACCACGTGCTGTGGACGAGGTGGACAACGAAAGATCAGAAAATCGAACACTGCTGTTGCTTCGTCGATGAGTGCGTTTCGACGTGTCATCGTTCCAGTCCCCATCACGCTCTAAATCCAATACACGATCCCACGGATCCTTGTAGGTTTCGTGTATGCTCACTGGTAATGGCATCAATCCACCGCCTATATTACTGTTCCCCGATAGACAGGCCGTCGGCTCACGTGCGGAGGAAGGATCCAATGATGAGTTCTGTTGCTGTGAAAAATGGAAGCCGCTATTTATCCGCGTCGCGCTGGAAGGAAGGCTATCCATTTTCACGCCTTGAAAATCCGCATTATCAGAACCATACTCTTGAAAGGAAAGCTGTTGGCCCTGCAACGCATAATCATGGCTATAAGAATAGTACCGGCCACTGTAATCATGTCTATCTGCCCGCGTGCCTTTGTACCGACTGCTGTTGAAAGACCCTGCTTCACCACTGTCGGCTACACCCGAGGTCACATCCATCGTAGCCCACTGGATCTGTGGTGGGACTTGCATCGTACCTACTGTGTTTGCACGCGGTCGTCCGCTACCCACACCACCCATTCCTCCTCTACTTTGCTCGTGAACAGGCAAAGCCAAGCTTCCAATCGTTGTCTCTCGTGGTTGCATGGAAGATATTGACTTTCCATTGCCTTCATTATATCGTACGTTCAGAACATCTGGCGGTTCCAGCACGCGTGGTAATGGTAGGTTGCTGTAGGAGGACTGATGATCGGTAATAATAGGTGGGTCTTCTTCGATGCGCGTCGTTTGTCGGTTTAAGGTGGAATGTTTTGAACTGCAACTATGGAAATTGGGTAGACTCGAATAGGCTGGGTTAATGAACGCCTGCGACGCTTCACTACCATTATGGTATGCTGAAGGGGTAGCTAAGGAATTAGAACTGAGGTATCCATTCATGGGCGGTGGCGGTCCTGGTTGAGATATTACGTCGTTCTGGTGGTCCTGTGAAAGATTAGGCATCGTCGGCGCTATCTTCATGACTTGTGATGGTTTTGGTGGGATATAGGGTGGTTGGAATGGCCCAGTAAAAGGCTCTCCAGTGATGAATGGGTGCTTTTTAGCTTGTTGTGGCGACCACCGTTCAAAATGGTTTAGATTTAAAAGTCCTTGCAAAAAGTCGATAAAAGCTAACCGATTCTGTTTTTCTACTCAAGCAAAGCACACATGAACCCAAAGGATCGTATCTCAGCAGCTATTTACCTTTTGCAATTTCCTTGGGTGTCATTGAACTTTTTCTCATGATCGGATAGCTGTTAATAAGTTCTGGAAGAGTTCGAGCAGAGAAGTAACGCTTGGAGGGCTGTTCTTCTTTTCCCTGCTCTCTTGAGTATTGCTCTAATGAACGCAATCTATATTGTTTATCACCATCCTCATCTGTATGGCGTTCGAAGTATCGATGCGCGTTTTTTCCCATCTCAATCATGTAAAACGGGGGTACTCTACAGATGATCGGTTCTCGTTACGCCCATCGCAACACAAATGTTCGCTTACCCTAACATCTCCACAATTCGGGAAAGTTGATTATATTCTGAGCTACCTGGAAACAACGGAAGACCAAGAAAAAGCTCCGTAGCGATGCAACCGAGTGACCACATATCAATAGCGCTAGTATATGGTAATCCCAAAAGCACCTCAGGTGATCGATAAAACCGTGATTGAATATAAGTATACATTGTTTGCACTTCATGACATGCTGAGCCAAAGTCGATGACCTTGATTGTCGGTGATTCTAGGCTGTGTGCAAAGGAAGTGAGCCTTTCATCGTAAAGACACCGATAATCACTTTTTCAATAGTATATTCTCCGGTTTTAGATCGCAATGTATGATCCTTGCCTCGTTCAACACTGTCAGTGCATCCAGTATCTGGGCAGTAAACACCCTGACTAGATTGGTTGATAGTCCCCGAAACTGATTCTGCTTGATCAACTCGTAGAGATTGACAGACATGAGCTCGAAAACAAGACACAGATGTTTTCGGTGAATGAATGTATCCTTCAAGCGTAATATATGATGTTTGTCTTCAGTATCATACCGCAGATTCAACTAAGCAGATGCAACAGCCGCCCCATAAGCAATCTGGTTACATAAAGTCCAAATACAAACCATCTCTAGTATTGCCACTTCCATCATACTTTGCTTGAAATAGGCAACCTTGTTTTTCACGACTTTCACGGCAAAGATTTCCTGTGTTTTCAGATTTCGACACTTCACCACCTGTCCAAACGTGCCCGCTCCTAAGACATCCAAAATGATATACCTGATCCAGTGACGGAACAATTGGCCTCATTAATCTTCCCCATGCATATGTGTCTAGGTAACTTACTTATGTCCCTCGGTATCTCCGAGAACATCGTTCACATAAAGAATGTAATCGAAATCTTCATTGTCACATCCATCGTTGCCGCATGGTTTGCTGGGCTTTGTAAGGACTCGTCGTGGGTTGCGCGACGCATTGTAGCGAAAGCCGCCGTTGCAGTTTTGATATGTCATATTCAGCTCCCGTGTAAGTGAGATAAGTGGCTAAACAAGAGAAGAAGATGCTTCATAGATGAGTTTTTCGAATCGGACGTTGAACAAAAACAATCCATACGTTGACAGATCTGCCTTTACGTTGCGTGGGTGGTCCTTTTGGTTTCAAATCGGCATGGCTTCGAACTTTTCTAAACCCTGTTGGTTGTCGCTGTCCCGTTATATCAGAAAGCGTGAAATCGATTGGAAACTCTTCTGGTATCGGTGCGGCTGAAGAAGTAAAGGTTGAACGTACAGGAGAAAACAAACTCGATGAAGAGGACTGTTGGACGTGCGAAGAGGTCTGGTAGGAACTAGGCGTGGAAGAAGAGAAAGAGGGGTGAAAAGAATAAACATTGTCGACTTGGGCTGAGGCCTGCTTCGAGCTTGTCATCGGGTATCCCGGAGATAGTGGCGGATTAAGGGGAAGTGTAGCAACAGCTGGTCCATTTTGCGTCGCGTTTGTAGAAAGAGGATCTTGTGAATTTTGCGGCAAGCTGCTGTTTGTACTGATTGAGGGTAAGTTTATAGAAGCATGGCGAGAGAGTATGGAATTGGGACGTTTGTATTCTTGTGGTGACCCGAAGTTATGATTTGCTGCTGGTGAGTGCGCAAATATATCTTTGGGAGATCGTTGTGCATAGTCGCTACGATAGTTCGTCTGGCTAGAGAAACCATTAAACGAATGACGGTATTCTGAAGAAGGGATCTGCAGCGTTGGAATCATGTGTTTTGCATCTTGTATTTTTGGCGGATCATCAACTTGGTCGTTGATTGTTATACCAATGTAATTGGTGTCCTGTGCAAGTGGGTACGTCTGTGCATGTGGCGGTGCTGTAGTACGCAGTGGCGATAGAGGAGTAGAGTGTCTGTAGTCGTTTTTGTCGTATGGTGTATGAAATGAATCCATCAGTCAGGTAACTCCCAAAAGCAGAAAGAAAAGAAAAAAAAAAAAAAAAAAAGACAAAGGTTAAGCGTATGCAAATATAGCCGGAAGAAAGAGAGAGTAAGGACAAGATGGAAACGAGAGACTGAAGGCTTTGGAAGGTATGCCAATGAATGCTGTAAATGCGTTTGAAGGGAGGTAGTGTGTTTGTCCTTTTCTAACTAAGGGAGACGAAGAAAAGGGGAAGGACGACTGTTGCTGTGGCTGATATTCGCAAGCACCTTGCAGTAGCAGGTTTCGAGTCAGAAGGCGTAGACTTACTCCGCTGCAACACACTGTTGCGGGATTACAACACTGTGTACAGTTAATAGGGTTTTGCGTCGGGATGAAAATAATTTTGCGCTACTTGAAATTGGATTTGCTTCAACCAATGGCTGGCAAAGCTTTTTGCGTTACCAGCGTTTACAGTTCCACCAAGGCCTGATTAGTAATTGGCTAACTATTATAAGAGAGGGGCGTTTGCTGTTTCTGTGGTTATTACTTTTGGTTGCTTCATGGAAAACGATGCTTTTTAAATGTAAATTAAGACGTTGGTTTTGTCCAATGTCGAGATGATTGGACAGATCGAAATGTCTTATTCATGTGGTGCTATTATTGAAGAGTAGCAAGAGAGAATTAGATACGCAAATGATTGTTTTGTAGGCATACCTACTTAAAGGATGTAGGTTTATCAAGGGATGATGGAGAAGGGATTTCATCATATGCCCTTAAAGTTTCAGAATCTTCACGTCTTCGCGGAAGTCGTAAAGAAGCAGTTAAATCCAAGATTAGGGGATCATATAGACGACACATTCCACAGGAGATAGCGAAGTTGTTCGACTTGGCTATTGAGGAAGGGCTGACAGCAAAAAAAAGAAAAAAATGGCCTTTATTGCTGGTATAAACGCTTGAACTGCTCAACGTTGCATCAGAATATATAACAGTGATGAAGAAAGGGTCTGCTTGGTGTTCAAAGGAAGTCTCCTGTTCGATACTATGGTAAGTTGACTGACATTCACTCCCAGTTTCTTCTAGATTACATTGAGAAGAACTCAACTTCCATTTTGAGTGATATAAGGAGAAGTTTTCGGTGAAGCGTTGGAAGGTTTAATCATATCAGACTCAGCGCTATAGACACTTAATCTATAAATGTTGTTTGACGTTGAAAAAGCTAGAGAAGCTGCCTGCAACAGAAAACTTCGATCGAGTTATAGCCCTACGGAAGGAGAGAGTTGAAGAGTTCGAGAGAATGTGAGATGTAGATTTTACTAAAAACTGTATTTTTATTGATGACGCCGGATTTTTTATGCATACACAGAAAAGCTTTGGCCTTTCTTTGAAATGTAAGCCAGCAGAAGGCATTGTGCCTGCAGGAAATGGCAATACCATCACGATACTAGGCGCTATCTCCGAAGCTGGAGTGATAGACATATCAGTAAGAAAGCCAGAACCTGTCTCCTCGTCCAAAAAGAGAAAACTCGATGGGAAAAAAGCGATAGATGAATTGATACACGAGCGGCACACCATCTGTCTTACATCTCGAACGTAATGGATGTGTTAGATAAATAGGATATGAAAGGCCATTATATCGCGATGGACGATGCATTAATATACACACCAGCAACAATTCATAACCTGATTGAGAGCATAGGATACTAGTGTCTGTATTTTTCCCCTTGTTCTCCGTTCTTAAATTCTACCGAAGGATTCTGATCAAAGATAGAAGCTGATGTCAGGCGAAATATACTGAAAGCATATGATCGGCTTACGGATCGAATTTGTAATTCAGTAAGTAAAGTGATAGATCAGATTGCCGAGCCTGGATTGGCCAAGCAACCTCTCTCTTTCCTCGCTGTAAGTGTGAAGAAAGAAATCTCTGAAGTAAGGTTCATTAATATGTGAGGCTGGTCAAATATTATCGTGTTGATAAGAGATACTCCGCTAAGCCGAAAAGAAAAACAAGAATGGAAAAGATCTCTTCTTATATATGATCCAGATCAGAGAGTTCCCTTCGTCAACCTTGCCATTACTTGACAGGAACAAATGTCATAACGAAGATCCTTACGCAAATGCATAAGTATATTGTACAATATTCCGTACAGTCTGCTGTCATTTGCAAGGATAGGGGATCCAAAGAGCGTTCATGTCGTTCTACATGCAGATACAACACACTGTGGTGTAACTCTTGAGAATTTCTATGGACGCTCTGGACTAGCGGCTTATGGACACTCATGTAATCTCCGTCAAAGCGACTACTGAATAACCCCTTAAATAAATGCTAATGGAAGTCCTGAGCATCCATGACCTGAGTGTCTGTGAACAGAGTGTCCGTAGCAACTCCACGTCTCTTTCAGGTTTTCAGATAGCAGAGACCTTTTAGACCAATTACAATGTTTGAAATATTAAATGAGGACACATCTATAATAAATGGTAGATATATGTCCAGATATTCATCTATGAAGTGCATATATTACCTTTTTCTCTTTGTATTGAGAAATAATAGTCCGAACTAGCTGCTTCGCGCTCTCAGAGTACATCCCCCGATTTTATTGCATCTAGAAGTGACCAAATAAATGAGAAATAGGACACGTAGCTTTGTGCGAAAGGCCAGCATCTCTGATCGATGTTTGATATACTGGTCGCTGAAGATGAAGAGGCCATCGGCAAGAATATGGGAGTTCTGAGACGATTGTTGAGGAAGAAGAGACATGGTCAAATATAAGAATGCTATAGTGATAACTGAAGAAGAAAGAACATGGAAGTAAGAGGCATTGAAAGAAGATGTATCGCAAAAATACAGAGTTGAAATTTGCACGCTAGTTCAGCAAATGAGGTCTGATATACATCAGCCATTATAACGTTCGCCTTCAATCCCATTTGGACATCATCAATGGTGTATATGTACTGGAGCGTGCTCCTAAGGAAGACGCCCAAGGCTACTCTGATGGTGGCTCGGCTCTTTGGATCTCACGGCAACGCAAAATGTAGTTGACATTTTTTTTCGGCTAATAACGAGCAAGTAATTGTCCAGTAAAATATACAGGATACTATAGAGAGAGCTGCTGATAACTTTCATGTTTCATCCTTTCTCTTTTCTTCGTGTACGATGTCTGAAATATCTGAATTGCTACAATATCTCTTATTTTTCTCGTCCCATATGTGTATGCCGTTACGATATTTGTGCTCTACAAAAAAAAAACAGTAAAGCTCTTTCGATTACAACTAGGGAAGGAGGAATGAGGAAGAGATAAACCATCGAATCAAGCTTCAATTGCTCAATTCATTATTTCATCAGTTGTGTGTTCCGATTGTCATTCTCTCGGTCACCGTAGCAAGAGATCAAAAGCTTGTCCAGCCAATCCTGAGCATGGACGAAAGCGTGGCAAGTCACTTAGCTCATTTCCATGCAGTGTTAGATAATTTACATCCTATTAATGGGAAACGAGAAGAAAGATGACATTGCAAGAGGAAGAAGAATCCTCGCAATCGAAAAAACGTGGAAGAAAGGAAAAAGCTGAAAACACGAAGAATGGAAGTGTTATCAAAATCTTGCCCTTCTTGCGCGTCTACAAAGCATCCGCGTGCGAGGTCCCCAAGATGCCCCAACCATACCCTCAACATCATTGAACGATTGAACAGAGACCTCGGAAAAAGCTATGAACGCTTTACCAGAAAGCTTCTTCTTTCCTCTGTGATGCAACAGGAGTACCATGAAAGTTTCAGCACAAGCGTTGTCAAACTGTGCGGCTTTCTGAGAAACGATGTGTTTCGAGCCCAATTTTTCGTGAACACGTATATAATCCGACATTCACATCCGACAACAACGGCAGTAGATGCCTTCCAACAGGATTGGTCACAGAAGGATCTATATCTACACCCTCCATGGAGACTCATCCCATGGGTTCTGCGGAAATTCGAACGGGACAAAGTTTCCTCTGCAATATTATGTGGACTCAATTCAAAAAGGTACAAAATATTATCCTTGAACTGTCACCCGGCCCACATAAAAAACAAATAAAGCCATAATTAAAACATTTGAAAGACTAGCGATTCAGGAAAATTATAAATACCCCATTTTACTAGGCTATATTGTACAAAGAATGATACCTTCTACACGGAACTGCGTAGAAAAAATATACGAGATCCGGCTCTCCTTCAAGCTCTCCCATGCTCGAACCGCTAAAATTGACGGAAGAGGCATTAGCGATAATGGACAATACAACGGAATCGGCATCAAAGGACCTCCTACGACCAGAGACTCCATTCCCAAGATGGACATGAAATAGACGGATGCATTCAAGCAACAGATTGGAAAGCGACGGAACTGGAAACTATCATTTGAAAGTGGGAAAAGCAAAGGCTGTTTTTCCAGTTATACTAATCATAATAGCTTGAAGACGGTGTTTTACAAGAAGAGATGAGCCTTTATCTTATAATAAACCCCCTAAATGTTTTCTCATCGATAAAGCCAGTTAAACCTGTACACACAAAGAAATATCAAGTGCTTTCTCTGAGGTAAGAATAATAGATATATCTACACCTACCATTTTACTCGCTTTTCTGAAACTTCTGTCGATGAATTCCGATCAAAAGTAAAAGCAGGTACACATTAGGAGGAATGTAATGAGATAGAACAATTGACATATAGATTTGATATGTGGTTCAGTGAAAAAAATATGACAATGCGATACTGCTAAGCTTCAATTAAACATGCAATGTGCATTATATCCGCAGAATTGAGGAAGGCTCTGAAGTAAAGAATTTTTCCGCTTTAGTTTGATAGTTAATCACAATACGTACCGGGATGCTTATGAAAAACAGAGCTGAAAAAAGAAAAGGAACGGTCTTTCTCTTTAAATATGATCAACTTTTTTTTTGGCTGGCCCATTTCCTTATCTAGAAACACAATAAACCAACACCATGTTATCCAGGCTCACTTCAATTCGATACAAAAAATACTAGTTCCAACGCAAAGTCCATTTAGAGCCAACGCAGAAACGATATACATCTCCCGCAAAACGTTTTCACCAACCGCCCAAAGACATTAGTACTTGCCCGCAAACAAATATTAATTTTTTAAAAAAAAAATCCACCGCATCAGTCACGTCTTGACACCTGCCGACATTTACATGATTGATTCTACAGTTCCCGTTGCATTTGATGTAGGCGCAGCTCCTAAGGGCTCTGGAAATAATGGTAGCAGTCGGATCTACATGGCATTGGAAGACATGCAACAAATGAGGTTGGCAACGGGCGATCTTCTCGTTCTTCAACATGTAAATCAAATGGAGAAAGTACAGCCTATTGTTGGTGTTGCCTGGCCACAACTGGCAGTGAGTTCACATGGTGCGATAACGGGTCTAACTTTTTATGAAGCTCACTCTTTTTTAGCTGTTCTTCTTAGCACGAGCACTCGATTAAGCGGTCAGCTTGCACTTGGCGAAAAAGTTTATGTGAAAAAGTTTGACGGCATTATTATCAATGCATCACAGATAACTATTGCGCCCATTACACAGCAATCAGATTACCAGATAAACCCTACGTGGAATATTTACGTGAAAGAAGCGCTAGGTAGGATTCTCATACCGTGGTTGCATATGTATCTAAAATCGACAAAGTGGATAAGCAATTTGTTACACCCCAGGAAATCTTCGATTTGACGTATTTGGGAAACCCGGTACGATTTACGTTGACAGATATACGCGGCACAGCTACCAGTAGCGAGAACGATGTTATATACATAGTGACACGTGAGACAAATGTTGTGATTGAAAAAAGAAAAACAGCAGTAGCGACAGCAGCCACGACACCCCGTAAAATTGGATATGATCAAATTGGTGGATTGACTGAACAAATAAACACCGTAAAGGAGATGATAGAGACGCCCCTAAAAAATCCAGAGCTCTTCTTGCGTTATGGTAAATTGAAACAAATGATAGATTACACTGGTAATCTGAATTGATCGTACTCTGGTAGGGTTAAAACCACCAAGGGGGGTTTTGCTGTTTGGACCACCTGGGACGGGAAAGACACTAATAGCGCGTGCAGTTGCACAAGAAACAGGCGCACATGCTATTGTCATCAATGGCCCCGAGATTATCAGCAAATATTACGGCGAAACTGAGAAAAAGGTTAGGGTTCCCGTTCTGAAGGAAGTATAATGACATAGTGCAGCTTAGAGATATATTTGAGGAAGCAACAATGCATGCGCCATCAATTATTTTTATTGATGAAATTGACGCTCTTTGTCCAAAACGTGACGAGGTAAGAAAAAAAAGAGATTGATATTAAAAAATGACGCCGAACACTGAAGGCGCCGAGCGAACTGGAGAAACGGGTTGTCACTACATTGTTGACTTTGATGGACGGTGCATCCAACACTGACACCCCTACCAAAGAACGTCGTGTAGTTGTCATTGGGGCCACAAATAGACCAGATGCGCTTGACGAAGCCCTACGCCGACCAGGCCGTTTCGACCGGGAAGTAGAAATAGGTAGATCCATTAAGTTCAGGAAGCAATGACATTCCTCACCAAATCATACAGGCATTCCTAACAGCGACGCACGATTATCTATTTTATCCACTATTTTACGAAATATACCGCATTCCCTCGAACAAGAAGACATTATGCTGCTAGCGAACAAATCACATGGCTATGTAGGTGCTGACTTGGCAGCTGTGTGTCGTGAGGCAGGCTTGAAATGCGTTAAGCGATGTGCTCAAGTGAAGGATAAAGGTAGTTGTTGTGTGATATTTCTTCCAACCATTAAAATATTGTTTATATAGTTTCTGTTGATCTTCGTATCAATGCAGACGATATGAGGGAAGCAATGGGTGAAATTAGACCAAGTGCCATGCGAGAGGTGAGTTGCATATTCTACTGGTAGACAGCTTACCTTTTTTTTTTTTGCAGATCCTGCTGGAAATACCAAAAGTGCATTGGAGCGACGTAGGAGGACAGGAGGATATTAAGCAGCGATTACAAGAGTCAGTAGAATGGCCTCTCCAGGTAAAGTTCGAATAATGATTAGAGAAACCATGAGTAATTCATCCAGTATTTAGCATCCAGAGTCATTTTCTCGTCTTGGCATTCGTCCTCCAAAGGGTATTCTGCTGTACGGTCCTCCAGGATGCAGTAAGACACTCATGGCGAAAGCACTCGCTACGGAGGCAGGCTCAAACTTCATAGCCGTCAAAGGTCCAGAGGTAAATAGAATAGATACCTATACAGGATCTAACTTGTTTTCTCAAGTTATTTAGCAAATGGGTTGGTGAATCTGAAAAGGCAGTACGAGAAGTGTTTCGCAAGGCTCGCGCTGCCTCACCTTCGATTGTTTTCTTTGTAAATAGTCTCTCTATATTTGTATCCTGACTTACAACTGTTTAGGATGAAATTGATGCTCTAACGGTCAAACGAGGTTCCTCTGGCGATGGCGGTACTTCCGTTGCCGACAGAGTCCTATCACAGCTTCTAAATGAACTAGACGGTATAGAACCACTTGTCAATGTGACAGTGGTCGCAGCAACAAACAGACCTGACATCATTGTAAGCAGTTGACCTTATAGACTTTTCTTTTTAATTGTCCTTTGTAGGATAACGCATTGATGCGTCCCGGGCGAATTGACAGAATTCTTTACGTGGGTCCTCCGGACTTTGCTTCCCGGCGTGAGATTTTCAGAATTCAACTACAGAAAATGGCTTGCGACAGTGATGTGGAGCTGGATGAACTTGCAAAAAAGGTATGAAACGTAAACTATAGTACTATTTCTCATTGTGTTGGACAGAGCGAAGGTTGCTCTGGTGCCGAGGCAGTTTCGATATGTCAAGAAGCAGCGATGTTTGCGATGGAGGAAGATATCTACATTGAATCGGTAAGTAATTTTTTACATGCGGAACGTTACACGTAACTTTATTTTTAGATTAAACGAAGGCACTTCCTTAAAGCTTTATCCTCATTCACGAGGCGTATCACACCGGAGATGTTACAATTTTACGCTGACTTCCAAGCGAGCTCCAATCTTCAGAGCATATAAATATATGTACCAATCACCGTTTTGACAAGAGTTTGGCATATTCTGATTGAAATACAAGAATTCCTTTCATTCTGTTCTCCATGCTAACCAGCCGCCATGTGGCCCAAGTAAAGAAACAAAGAATGACCTGATAATTTGTCTACATGGGGCATTAAAGCTGATGGTTAAAAAAATACATGCTATCTAGTCACTTTTAGCCTACACTAACTAAAGTGAGTATACAACAAGTAATGTTTGCTGTTGGTTACCATAGACATCTCTGTATCATACATTTGAGATAGAATGGTAAGAAGTTAAAAAATATATATATGGCAGATGCTGTTCTCATTCCCAGCCGCCATATTACACAACAGTACTTTATGGTCTTTGATGCAGAAAAGGGTGAAAGAAGGATTAAGTTTCATAATGAGTCGTCATTTATAGGTGTAATTGTACCTACTACCTGGATAGTAAGAACTCATATTCGCCTTCTGCGGCTTCGTCAAAAGCAGCATTAAATGTGGAGTCGTAATTAATTCAAGAAGAAAAGGTCTCTAAATAGGTGTTGTGTATGTAATCGGTTGTCAAAAGATAAATCCTTTACATACATATGACAGCAATAAAAATAATGCTAGTTTTTCAGTGTTCCTCTTCTGCGAGGTATGAAATTACATTCAAGTTTAGATGATTACATTGCACCTTTTTCGAAAAGTCAAGTCGCATTTGGTGAAATGTTTCAATGCTACTGATACACAGAAGCACCAAATCTAGCAATGTCGATTTCTGAAAATAGTGTATATGTCCTCAAATAAATTCTTAAGCTGCAAACCACTGTATTACATATACATGTTCGTTGACGGAAAGCGTCGCCAAAAAAAGGTTCTCACAGTGAAGTTATTTTTATCCGAACTCCGCATTCATCCGCCCTAGCTCTCCACAAATGCCAAGGGCTTAATTTTGGGTGAGCGTCCTGATCTTCCTCTAAAGATGACCTTTCGAAGCAAGGTCTCCTTGTTTTGTTTAGTGTGTATCTTCTATTTTATTGTGCTTATATTATCACAACTACGATCAGCCCCACCCGCATTTGGTGAAGAGCATGACAAAATCGTTTCCATTCGAGCGCCCTGGCGATGGTCAGCCAACGTGAACAACAATGCATCAGCTATACCTCCAGCCCTTCCTTCACCGCAATCTACAACTTCATTGTTCCCTGAAAAAAATATTACATTAGACCCTAATGAAAAGTACATCACCTTCTTTACACACAGCGGTTTTCAGAATCAACTTATTCAAGGTATGCGCTGCGCTCCAACGTGGCAAAACAAACTAACATAGAGAATAGTTGAAAATGGCATCCTGCTTGCCTGGTATCTGAATCGAACACTTATTTTACCAAGATCTTTAATGGGTGAAGCCTTTGGTTGGAGCTACTTTGGCAAGCTTCATCTGGAACACATGTTACGCGATGACGCGATTTCTGATACATGCTCCGAGTTCGAAAGTGAAATTTACTTTTGGAGGATCCGTTGTCCCGATCGTCAACGCTATGTCATGTTACCATTTGATGATATATTTGATTTATCATGGGCCAAAAAGCATGTGAAAATCGTTTTACGCGAAGAAGCAAACTTTGACTGGTTGGGATCAAAGTTTGGTATACGAAGAGCCGGCGTACCTGATCGAGGAAATGGATCCTATGTTGATGGCGACATCCTTTTTTTCAAAGGTATAGTGGTAGTTCTTTTCTTTTTTTTCAAAAAAAAAAAAGTGGGTTGCTGATCCCGTCCCTTTGAGTAGGTGAAACACGTTACGATTACCGTATATTTGACACACCTCGAAAATCGCGACCGTTGAACAAATATGCCGCTGGCTTAAACATCTATGAGCTTCGAAAACGACCGGAAAGGTTGATTCACTTTTCAAGCATGTTTGGCACAGGAAGACTTCCGATCACGCGACCAGACCACCACGAATTTCTTACTAGTCTACGTCTCAGTATTAGATACAGACATCCAGCTGTATTGAATATGACTGAAAAGATTGTTCAAAGACTTGGCGGTGAGGAAAATTTTGTCGGTCTCCACGTGAGGTATATTACATGTCGATCATAAACTTTATTTTTTTAATTATCATTTATTCAGAGCAAGCGATGGATGGTTTGTCAAAGCCCTTCCTGAAAATGTTTACAGGATCGTATCACAGATCAAACGTGTTATCGACGCCAATGAATCGTTAACAGACTCAGTTGTATCGTCACCGCCGGAAATACCTCTTAACCCGACCCTAGAACAGTGCCTCGAGCTATCAACAAAGCACAAGGTCACACTGATATATATGGCAACTGATGCCAGGTCACCACGCACTAATCCAGCATTTGACCCAATATGGAATTCTTATCCGTGCACTTTCACCATCGATGATATCATTGGTCAAGACAGCACCGAATGGTCGGAGTTGGACAAGCACGTGGACAAACGCACAGGGATGAGCTTACGTAAGTTTCTTATTCCACTGGTGGATGCCTCTACAGCCAGCAAAGGGTGGGTATTTGTCGGCAGCGAGGGCTCTACATTCTCTGGATATATATCTCGCCTGTATGAAATATCCCAATCCAAAAAGAAGCCGCAGTCGCTGGATTCAGAAGAATGATACGACACAGCTTATCGCTCTCTATACACATTTATTTCGTTTTACTTTGTATGATTATTCTCATTCTATACCGACTACCATATGGGATGTTTCGAAAGCTCCTGGTGGGCCTAGAAAGAAAACAGCATGCTCAGATGATATTCTTACGTATTTCCCCGTCTTTTATTCTATTTTTTTTTTCCCTTTATTTGACAACACTATTCTGTACATAAAGTCTGTTACTACTTTTATATTTGGTGGATCAAAGGTCTTGCGTTGTCCCTAATGCTCTGGCTTAGCGGCACTCAAGGTAAAAGTTACATCCTACTTCTTCTATTTTGTAGTGATGAACAATTACTGGTATCTAACGCTGTAGTTGCGTCTAGGAAGGATCACCACTTTGTTGATGGGCGCCAGCAGTCGTTTAATCCACAATTACTGGCTCCAGTCCGCGAATTTTTGTTGCATGTTTCTTACATATGTCCAGAAACTGCCTACCATACAATTCAAAGCGATCATCAGCAATCTCTGAAACAGAGAGGAACTCGAAAATTGTACTCGGCAACCGTTGTGCCTATTCGAACATACTATTTAGATCTCTCATCATGATTGATTACGGGAATGACTTACAATAGCCTTAAGATGGGTATCGGTAAATATGGATGTCGAGCTCTGGAAATTAAATTTTGATCGAAGCTATTTGAAAACAACCCGTTAGATCAACAGAAAGCAAATCAACAGCGTGTGTAAGAAAAAAAACATACATTGTTCCGCAGCTGACGCATTTCATTATAACATTGCGTTTTGATAGCATTATGAGCGTCCGCTTGTTGGTTTGTAGATGTTCGAGTAGCCATTGTTGGCGTCGACGGCGGTGGGTTGTACGTTAGTGACCTAAACTCCTGCGGCAACTGACGCCGGCCGGTGGTACCCGCTAAGTCCATTAAATTTGAGCCTTCTCACCCTGCTCAATAGCATTAAGGCACTTACTTGTACGTGCTGGGGCCCGTTCTGGGGCCGGGACTCGTGCTGGAGCTGGGACTCGCGCTGAAGTCGGAACCCGTGCTGGAACCCTCCTAGAGGAGGAAGCCGAGGATGTTGGCGCCTGCAAAAATTAGGTATGATTGAAACTTTAAAATAAGGCTATCGGCATTACATCATCTGAGAAATCCATCATTACGGTCATGCCTCCGGATTCGAGCTTGTTTGCATCTCTTCCTAACTGTACATCCTTGTCAAAGATGATTTCCACATATACGCTAGTACCTGAAGGTAGGACGTTGCAAAACCTTTTGAATTACATTCGGAGTGCTCTTTTAGAATATCTTGCATGACAAGATGCTTCACCAAACGATCCGCATTTGTGCGCGTTAGACTCTTGCTTGCACCATAGCCATCGATCAAGTGATAGCCTCGGTCTACAAAACGTTTTGCTAGTGATCCGCGGCACATATCAACCATCTGCACCAGGGTGATATTATCCGATGCCACCGCCCGTAGGAATCGGACAATAGCTATCGCATCACTCGTCACATTCCGTTTGATTTTCCCTACACCATCATTTGCACGGCAGTTATCACATGTTTTGCGGCATTCCTTTGGCGAAAACGTCTCGCCAAAATAGCCTAGCACTTGCTGTCTACGGCAGTCCGTTTTGTTTTCACAGTAGCGGACCATTTTATGCAGATTATCGCGTAATCTTTGTTTTTGTTGCCAGTCGCCCTCTCCTCTGTCAATCAAGAGTCGGTGTGTTGCTGTATCGCGATAACTGTAGTAAAGACGGCATTTTGCCGGTAAACCGTCGCGTCCAGCTCTCCCTGTCTCTTGATAATAACCTTCCACTGATGATGGCATGGAATAGTGAATAACAAACCGCACATCGGGTTTATCAATGCCCATGCCGAATGCAATGGTAGCAACAATGACTTGCACTTGACCTGCCTGCCATTCTTGTTGGATTGATAGTCTTTCGGTAGATGATAACGCCGCATGGTAAAATTTTGCCCGTACACTAAATTCAGACTGCAATTTCTCCGCAACGGCTTCACAATGCTTTCGGGTTGTGCAATAGATGATACCTGATTGCCCCGCATGTTCTGCAATAAACTGATACATATCAGCATACTGTGTCTTGGCCACTCTGGGAACAACTTCATATCTAGATCACATACGTCAGTATCCCGCACCAACAATTAAGAAACGCACGAGAGGTTAACCCGGTTGAAACTTTGCTTCAATGTCTTGCATCCTTGGATCTGGAGATTGTGTAGCACATCTTTTTGCACCATTTCATTCGCTGTGGCAGTCAATGCCATAATTGGCACCCCGGGGTACGTTGTTTTTAACGATCCGAGCATCTTATAATCTGGACGAAAGTCATGACCCCACTGAGACACACAGTGAGCCTCATCGATCACAAACCGTGCTAATAAGTTGCGTTGATGTAATCGTTCCAATGTGGACTGTAATGCGCCTGACCGTTGAAGTAACTCCGGTGTTATGTACAAAAGCTGCATATTGGGAGATGGACGAGATAGCTCCGCAAATACCCATTGTCTCTGCTCTTTGGTGATCTGACTATTCAAGAGAGCAGCAGCAATCCCTTTGTTCTGCACAAGCTGAGTCACCTGGTCATGCATAAGCGATAGGAGTGGAGAAACAACAAGAGTAATTCCCCGTCGCTTGTATCGCTGTATAATGGCAGGTAGTTGGTAACACAAACTTTTGCCACCACCTGTAGGCATTAGCACAAAGACGTCCTCTCCATTTAACGTCGTGTTGATTGCCTCAAGTTGGTTTCGACGAAACTCTTTAAGTTTGAAGTTCTGTCTCAACGCTTTCCATACGTCTCTTGACCACGGGTATCGCTCTGACTCGGTGGAATCATTTAATTTATGGTCTTCGATATTGTTTGCGTTGGATTTAACGGATGAAACCACAGGGTTGGAAATAGTGTTTGTTGAGATAGGTTGCAGTGATGTAGAATTCTGGTTTTTTGTAGAACTCGATGCAAAAAACTGGGACCGGATAACAGCTCCAGATTCTGAACTCGTTTGAGATGGGATGCTGCTGCCTCCGACAGAGTTTACGCTAATACGCTCTACTGTTGAAACCATAGAGCTGCTGCTTTCTGCTGAACTGATCCGTTGTCTCAATGTCTCAATTTTATCTAATGTTTTTTTTCTATGATTTCTTTTAGAAGTTGATCTAATTGCCATATCGTGGTACCTATCATTCAGGAGTACGGCCTTTGCATCTGCACCCACGCTATCGCCCGACAGCATTGCTTCCACTAGTTGTCTGTTGATATCACTTTCGTGTAGCTCCAGCGCTACCAGTTGATCCTTTAATTCCTGCAATGGTATTTCCTCGGAAGGCTGCTGAGACATAATTAATATAAAGAAAAAGCAAATATCGATACGCCCACCTTGGCTTCGTTTTCACATATTTCCATATCTTCTACCAAGTCGATTGGATTGTCTTCTTCTATTTGCATATCAGGCCCTGAATACTATATTTGCAAGTGAGTAAATAAGAGCCACTTAATGGTTATGTACCGCTGGCTCCACTGGGTCAATATCGTCATCATAGGGAAAGTCTGCATCCCAGTATTCATCCATAAGTTCTATAGGTATGTCGTCGTTAGCGTCGAAATATTCGTCTATGGAATCCTCTTCGCCTCGCGTATTCGTTGCTGGATGATTTGATGAGAGAGGTTGTGCTCGGGAAGATTCAAAGGAAGCCCAAGGTGTAGAGTTTGAAGTGGATCCAACAAAACTATTTACAGCTGTTGGAGAAACTGGTCTGGATTCCTTTGAGAGCTTCGGTTTCGATAGACTAGTCACTTGGCGAGAAGAGCTCGTAGTAAGGTCAATCATGTTTGCAGGAGCTTTTCGTGCATGTATATCTTCCTTTTCTGGCCATCGTCGTTTCTGAGGAATGTTCATCGTACTCAAAGCTGATTCAGGATAATCATTCGAGTGTATTGTATCACTGACACTGCTGTCAAACTGATTCCATGTCAGCTGATCTGATTGTGCTGTCTGCCCTGACGATGTATTAAATCTGGTGTGCGCGGGATGCAACACGAAGGCTTTGTTGAGGGGTGTACAAATGTTTGGTTGAACAGTAGACTCAAACCATGTCAAATGCTCGTTGTAATTGCTGCGCATAGATACTTCCAAGGTAAAACAAAATATAAAACGTATGGATAGGGCGAATAAAATAGAGGACTGAATTCTTGGTATCCAAAGCGCGCTTTTTTTTTTTCGGTTGTCGCGTCTTTCCAGAAAAGGCGATACGATACGACACAGACGCGTACCTATAAACGCCAGTCATCGGAGTGTCGATTTGGCTAGCCCTTTGGTGCTGCATACACTACCAAAGCGCTTTGAACGAGTGGTGTTCGAGTTACCCCTGCATGTCTGGTGATGTTGATAGGAAGCTCGGACATGATACTTTAGTCTCTCCATCAACCGGTATCCACGGACGATGCAAGCTTCTTCACGCTTACCACAGAACCTTCCGTCCATGCTGAGGCCAAATAACCTCAGCTAACCCGGATCACTCACTGAATGTGAAGGTTTTGCTAGTGTACGCTTCTTGGCAGAGCTCGTAACTGTACTACACACTTTGTCGAGATTCAAGCAGGTGGAAAGCAACATGTCCAAGGTCTGATGCGTCTGCCGGTAGTGATTGAGGTATACGGGATAGAAGTAAGCAAGAGAAATGAGGATTTTATGAGGAGGATCGAAAAAGATATAATGACAGGATGTGCAACCATACTTTTATTATGGGAAATAATTGCTATCTTGCTTTGGTAAGCACTTGTCCCTCTATTCTCATCCGACTGCATACCCTTTTCATCGAGTAATATCACCGCGTAGAAGAGTCCATAGGCAATAACTGTGACAATTTTGTGATGATCACTGAAGAATAATATATTATCAGCAAGAGAATGAGGATTCTGTGATCCTCGTCGAAGAAAAGCAGGGCATCGGCAGAAGAGAAAAAGATTCTATCGGAATATATAATAGATGACAACGAATGAATATAATTGAAGCAGGAAAGACTAGCAAAAAAAAAAAAAAAAAAAAAAAAAAAAAAAAAAACTTCTGCTAGACGCAAACTCCATTTAGAGCCAACGCAGAAATGATATGTATCTCCCGCAAAATGCTTTAGCCAACCACGCAAAGGTATTAATGGCTACCCGTAAATAAATAGGAAAAACATTGTACTAAGGTACTTTTTATTCCGAAGTCAGTGTCGCTACATTGACGTGTTGGTGTATAATTTGTATTGTAAAATTTCACGAAATGCGACATTACTTTTTGGAAAGCATGCAATTCCATCTATGAAAAAGCGTCGCGTTTTGCGTTTAGTTGTGACGGAGAAAAAGTTCCGCTCCCATTTTCTTTTTCTTTTTTTCCCTTTTCTTCACACGAAAGCTTCACGAGCTCTAAAGACACTTATTCTTCAATCCCATTTCATGAGTCTACTGCAAAAATTAGGAGCAGCCGTAGAGTACTGGTCATTTGACTTTCCGCCAGGATCGCAGACGGATTTTGAAGATTCTTTGGGAGGTGCATGGTAAGTTCTTTTTTACTAAGCAATGATGTTGTTGGTTGAAAGCACCATGTGGCTGTCTCTATTTCTATTTGATATCAGTTCACAGATACATGCAGCTATTCATGCGTAGGTATATTTCACCAACTCACCATGCACTCGAGTTCTTGACACTGGTTCCCATTTTCCTTGCCTTAACGGGATTTTTTGGTTGGCGCGCCTTTTGGAAAAAGTGAGTATTGGTAAATAGTCAGGTGGAAGTTATTTACGCAATTGAAGCCATACAAATCGTCAAATCTTAAATGTTCAGGAACAACATCTACAGCAACCATGGATCGATCGATCGCTTATAGTTCTCATGGTTACTTCGTTTGGTGTGACCGTGGTCCATAAATTCCTTACGAGCACATTGCTCTTTCTCCTGCAGGTCTGCCCCAGAAACCCGATGCAACTTTGATTTTCATTTGGGTAGGAGGAATTGATCCGCGTTTGTTCTGTAGCCGTGTCATGCTAGTGCGGCGATCCTTATTTTAGTCATGGCTTGGCCTGAACAGCATTGGCCATGTATACCACGGTTATTATTTAATGTGTATCTTCATACCATGTGGGGAGGTATACTCGCTCTCATCTTTCCGGACTTACGAGACCACGAAATGCTGGGCGAAGTGTTCAACTTCTTTTTGGGTAATTTATGATACGTTCACAAATGAATCGTAACGTTTTGTTTAGAGCACATTCTTATTCTCCTCCTACCAATTTACATCATGAAAACTCGCCCGTCGATTGTCCTGCCACGGTCCATGGACATGGCATTATTTTCTTTTTTCTTGTACGCAGCCTACCACAGTCCGATTCTACACATCTTGTCGTTGACATCTGGTTTCAACCTTAATTATGTATTGGTTCCCCCTGCACGTAAGTGGCTGCTGCTGATGCTGCTTGTTGCACGAGCTCATGAAATAGTTTAGTCGGGTTCCTCATTTCGACCGGTCCCTGGTATAGGTTTATCATGTATACTGTAGCTTTAATCAATATGTTCCTTACGCGATATGGTCTTGTCGAGATGTATTTAGTTCATATTCAAAGAGGCCGGATGAAACAGAAAACCAAATAACGAAAAAGTAGTGCAAACATGTTGAAAATTTTCTTGTCTCCTTTGTAGTATTCCTCCCTATGACATCCCAGTTCAAGTTCCATCCTTAAGGAGATGCTATCTCTCTCCTTTTAGCTACTTTTTATTTCGTTTCTTGCAACTAACCACTGCCAACTGCCCCCGGCCCCTAGTTCTCCCCTGCAGTAAATACGTAAAAATTAAAGCAAAGTTATTTCCTTTCGTTTTCGTTTTCCTTTCCTCTATCTTTCAGGTTAGTGGAACTGACACACCCTGTTCGACCTATTCATTCATTTCACTTCACAGAACTCATGGCACAGACTCGCTCCGATCTTCCTTCGTTTGACTTTCAACTGTGGTCTCCTCCACATTTGGATAATCTCGGATCGTTTTCAGATGACCTCATTAAACAGTTTGACTCCAAAAGATCAATCATCCGAGAAGAAGTACTAAAGAATATCCCGGGAGAGGTACATAACCATCCAGGAAATTCTTTCTTCTTACACTGTCGTTAGGATTTATCAAAGCCTATACAGGATCCTCTTCCCCCTCCTTCTACAACTGATGACGATGAAGAAGAAGACGAGGATGAAGAGGAAGCACCCCAGAGTACGCAGAAAGACGTTAAAGAAGCCTTACCTGAAACTCCTGAAAAACCAGAACCACAGGAGGAAGAAGAAGAAGAAGAGAAGGGTGAAGATGGTGATGGCTCGACTCTCCAGGATAATCATTCGGATCAGGTTGTCCACATTGACGATGTTGAAGATGACGATGATCACAAACAACAAGAAGAAGAAACACCACGAGGAAAACTATCGCCAGTCTCTACAAAGGAGATTGACGTGTCAACCGAACAACAACCTCTGTCCCCGACAACACAAACCTCACCAACCTCTTCCATGTCGCCGTCCTCCTCTTTAATGATGCAATCCCGTCCAGAAGCGAAAGGCCTGCTGCGTAAATCATCTGCCTTTTTGAGACAAAAGCTATTCAAAAAGGAAGAGGAAATTCCGCCTGTCCCGCCCGCTGCTAACTTTGGTCAGTTTCCTCCCAAACCATTGCAATACTCGCCCGTTTCTCCTTCCACCGACGCACCTTCGATAGGTGCATCGAACAAGAGCCAGCATCGGATTTCATTGCCACCAGCAGTTAAACCCTCTAGCATAAACGAAGAACGTCGAGGCTCAGAGCCAACACACCCTGTACGGCAACAGAAACGTCGATCATTTTTCCGTCATTTTCTGCCGAAATAAATCATACACATATATAAAAAAAAAAAAGAAAAAAAATATACCAACGCGAAACGCACCATACGTCCAACCTCTCCACGTTCTCAATCCCGCAATCTCACAATAGTACGCATACACGCGAATACACTCCCTCTCTCAAACATACATATTAATACGCATTGCGCATAATAATTCACTTAGTTAACCTACTTTACATAAATCTGAATTGCCTTGAAATCAACCACTGCCTTATCTGCCTCGAGATGCTTGGTCTCATTTACCATGTAATTGCTTCCTATCGATTTGATGTGCTGTCCTATATTCTATGTCCTATTTATGATTGTTATTTTGTTCTCCAGAAAACAAGATATACCCCCTGTGGCAATCAAGTATGTTGTTTTTGATGTATTTAAGCAGTAATATTCAAATACTTCGCATGTCCGACACCCGTTGGTATCTATTTGCAGCGTTTTGACTAATCACGAGTGAGCATTCTTCTCGCAGTTATTAGATTTTGTTGTTTTGAAGAATACATATATAAAATGTTACTGGTATATCTCACGTTTTCGACGTAGTTCACGTGATCTGAATATAACAGAAAGGACATTTGCGCTATCGATTTTATACGTGATATGAATACGCTTGAATAACTGCATAATAGAACTCATCAGGTCTATTCCAGGTGCAAGCACCGTCGTCTTAGCCTGCTGACAGAGTGGGCCTTTTCATACCTTTGAACCCAGTGTTGGGCTGATTGACGTTTTGATGGAGCCTAAGATATGGAAGGGAAGCCTTGTTTTTCATGGCACAGATCCCTGCAAGACCAATCGCAAAGACAACCATTGTATCCCTACCTAGAGCAGATGTCCAGTTTTTACATCTATGTAGCGGGATTTTTAAATTAAGACGTACCGTTAACAAGCGCGTTTTTGGCTTCCTCGTTGACCACTTTTTCGATTTGGGAAAGAGAGGTTTTTTCCCGTGGAATATACCCTTTAACTACTACGTTCGTTCGTTATTATAGCAGAAGCATACTGCTGATCCGTACAATTACCTCGTCCAGTTCTCCCTTTCTCTTGCATACAGCATCCCTCAACTTGAAGAGCGTCTAATCCTTTGGGTACCGATACATAGCACTCTACTCTTTTGGCCTTTTTCTTGCCCAAGTAGTACTTGCTTTCGTTCCTCGAGGTTTTCCCTTTTTTTTTTTTTCTTTTTGCATAGAGACACTTCTTGGCTTCGCGTTTAGTGTTAGACATGTAACCTTTTCAAGGTATACCTAGCTCTTTGAAATATCTAATAACCGCAGCATTTAATAAACATATCTTTGAATTTATTTAGCATCTTGTAGTGCTCCTTGGTTTTGCACCGCAATGTTCAACCGCTCCACACTATTTTTCAGAAAGCAGATTTTCCGTTCGCTCCGGTGAATATAGATCATTAGCCTACCAAACTTGCCTCGTTTAGTTTTCCTGTATTTTTTTTTCGCCTCTCTTGACTTTTTTATAGCCGCTGTAGACATCGTCATTTAGTCTAAATTTTTCGCAGCATATTAATGGCTTTCGTAGCTTCAAAGACTGCCTCTTATTACCATCAACACCGGTAGAAAATTTATTGTCGTGGTCTTCTACGGATTAGTATATGTTACACAGTTCATAGGAGACAATGGCACACTGACGACCGTAGACATGCTCACCACCTATAATTGGTCCTAGTCTAAGTGATCATCCCACCCGGAAAACTGTCTAGCTCCGTACTATTTATTGAACAAATATTTACGCTTACGCTCTTGGCTCTCTCGGCCTCAGCCTATCTGGGTTTCCTCATACCCTTATTTCACTCCGGACGGATTATCTTGTCTTGTGTGCTGTACAGATCAAGATGTACAGGGGTACGGAGTATAACGGGAAGATATATTCCGTATAAATTGTTTATGCTGGTATACATATTCCTATCGAGAACGTGTCCACATTGAAGCTGATATTGTTGAAGAATCACATGGTGATTTGTTAGCTAAGTTGAATTTCAATTTGTGGATATGATAGAGAGTGTGGACGATGGTTGTAATGAGTCATAAGATCCTCTAGTTCGGATTCGCCATTCTCACAAATGTATATACGTTGATGGGATTTTTTTTGTTTGGTGGTCTCATTATCACGCTCGATATCAGTGTCTTCTTCGTCATCTTGTTCAGTATCTCGGTTTCAATCAGTAACTCCAACATTGTTGGAGTTAGGGGTCAGGTTTGCTAAGGCATCAGCATCAGGATCGGTGTCAGAAACGATGCGCTGACTGACCATATCGGTCTCAGGCGATTCTGAAGGGGATACGTATGATTGTTCTGAGCTATGCTGTCGGCTTTCGTTTTATTCTAGCTGTTCAAATTCGGTCAGATAGGATGGAAATAGTATGCAGAGCAAGTGGATCAATTGATTCGGGGATAGGTAACTTAGAGCAGCGGCTGTTTCAGCATTCATTATTGACGTGGATAGTAGGAGTGGATAAGGGGCGATGAAATTCGATATTTGGATGTTGTATATTCGCAAACGGGTTGCTGTGTGACTTTGCTCTCAGGAGTGCTTTGTCCAATGTTTTCAGCTGGTAGACTCTTTAAAGAAAGTACGATGTGTAGTTCTTCCCACTGAATTTCTAATTTCTCAACCTCGTGTGGATTCGAAGGCGATCTTATATAGTTTGGCCTGCCCCCAATGCAAAATGACCGCTGCAGTATTTATTTTTGGCTAAGATCTTCGCATTAACAGCTTTTTGCTGTTATTTCCGCACGGCTAAGATTGTATCTCTTGCATGAAAGCGTACCGCTCGAAAGCGTGAAATTTGTTCTGTAACACGATACAGAACCTTTTCATCCATGTCAGTATGTTCTTTTGCTTGGATAACATCATTAGGCATTAACATGCAATCTAATGGCGTACATGTATTGCATTCGTAAACAAAAAAATATATGTATTTGTTAATTACATATCGTATCATTCAATATGAGGAAATCATTGCTGGAGATGTAGGCACCAGCCTTTATTTTTGTTTTCGGGAAGTTTGCATACAATCTGACACGGGTGCAATCGAATCGTTCAACCACTTCATTGGTTTGCGGATGGCATGGAGTTCCTGTTTTACGTTTGATTTTGTATTGTTGGCAAATGGTAGCAACTACGTCGTTCCAAATGGCTGGCTATTAACGTAATGACTGATCGCGGGCATCCATGTCGGGGAATGATTTCTTCGTAAAAGGAGTGTGCAGCTTCAGGCACAGTGGTAAGACTTAGCGCTCGTGCTTCTACACATCTACTAAAATAATCCATGGCAACAATAACACAATGGTGTTCAGCTCTTGACGTTGGCACGCGTTTGATATCCATTCCAATTTCGTCGAAATGTTCATTCGTTGCAGGTATCCAACATCATTGTTCGTTCAATTTTGGCCGTCCCATATTTTGTTATTGAGGATATGTTTGACAGATTTTCCCAATAATAGTTAGCGGCAATCGTTGCATATGTAGAATCGTGTGTAAATTGTCCTAGTCCATCTATATTGTAGCATCGGCATATTTTTGTATCGAAACAAGTCGTGTGGTTTTTCATTTTCGATATAGCCTGTCATTTTTTGACAAAGTAGCTCTTTGCTTGCGTCTGCAAATATCGCCATTGTTCGATTGTGATTTCAGGTGGATATTCTAGCATTGTCAAGTTGTAACATAATTAATAGTATTTGTGTCAAAGTTGATTGATACGTGTCACGATGATCAGGATGTGCAAACTTACAAAGTAGCTTGTGCAGTACAATGGTAGTTGCTAATTAGAGTACAGTGACTTTTAATTTTATACTATATCGCTTTTGTGTCGTTTTTCGATCTTTGCACGTGTATTATATGTACATGTATCGCAGTTCCTTGAACAAGTAAATATTTTTTATCCTTTTTACACTTCTTGATCGATTGTTTCGCATGAGTTTAACGACACCCCATCCTGCTCAGAACATTCGGGTAATCTTTAATATTTTTTATAGTGGCTGTATGCGCATGAGTTTAAAGACATGCCAACTGGTCAGAACACTTTGAAAAATTTCGTGTAACTTGTCGTAAATTATGCAGCCATGCACTTCGATCCTTTTCCCAGATCGGTATTGGACTTCATAATCAAATTCACTCGTGAAGTCTATCCAACGCGCAATGATACCAGCTGTGTTTCCAATGCTTAGCAATCCTGTCAATACAGGATGGGCCGTGATGACAGTGAATAGTTTTCCTAGTAGATATAGCCGTAGGGCTTTGATAGCCTAGATAATGACAAGGTACTCCAGTGTAGAGACACCGTGATTTTTTATGACTAGCTTTTGGTCTTTGCGCATAGTACCAGTGTTCTTTTCCATCATTGTTCGGGCTGTGAAAGTACTGGACCTAGACCACTGAGTGATGCGTCTGTTACAAGTACATGGTTTGTCGAAGTCTGATCGTATGGGTATGGGAGCTTCGGTCAAGCCTATCTTCAGGGTGCCAAATGAATTCTCTGTTTCTGTCGTCCATGCGCGTCTATCTGTTTTTTTTTGTCAGGTTGTGTAATGGCCATTCGTTGCAGCGAAGCTCTTAGTAAGCTGTCAATGACATAAGGCTATGCAGAGAAAACTTCTGACATCTGTAACAGTCACTGGAATAAGGAAATTGATGGCGTTTTCGATTTGTTAGGATCAGTTTGTAGCATTTTCACTATCTCACAGCGATGGTTCCTGTAGATTATACGGTTCCTGAATTCTTTTTTTTGTTAAAGGGTAAACAGGAAAAACCAAGCACTTTAGGAACCTGATAGAGCTTATTGGAGCCGCTTCCCATAATGTTTATCGGCTACGAGGAGTCCAAGAAATCTCAAGAGACCTTGAAGAATATGCATTTTGACAGATTCAGCTTTGGATTTGCGTTTCGGACACAATTAAAATCTTTGGCGAAGTCCTTTAAGTAGTCAAATAGTGTTTTGGTACATGTTCCAAACTTTGCGGTCAATGCAAAACTTTCAATGGATTGTGGCTGTGATATCCGCAGATAAATGGGTCGAGATCAAATATAGTGAAACTGTGATCCGATGTTTTATTCGCGGAAAAAAGAGTGAAAGAAATACTAAAAGCACCCTAGTTACTTTTTTATTACATGTTGTTATTGTGTCTGTCTATTGGTACAGCACTATTGCTCCGCGAGCGGTGCTTGTATTAGAAGATGTATAAAAGTTGATCAAATAAAATTGTTATATCTTTATATTGTACTACTGGATGCGACGGTGGTGGAATTGGCATTTGATAAAGTCCTGACCGCATGTCGGACGCAGGAAATATAGACGCAGCTCCGAGAGAATCAAGTAATTCGTCAATGCGTGGTAATGCATGTGAGTCATACTTTGTGATAATGCTCAGCTTGTGGCAACCAATAACAAGTCGGTATGCTCCATTTCTCTTCTTTACAGGACGATGTACAGCCCATGTATCTGTTGATGATTGAATGATTGTTTCAAGTACTCTGCTTCCACAGGTGCTATCGAGATAGTCTGCGCCTGATATGCGGTACATATTCTGTGATAATCTAGTGTTGTGATGAATCCCAGTCTGTCGTTGTTCCAATCAAATATATCGTCGTACACATCAATCAACTTAGAATGCTTCGTTTTCTGGAGACACATTACCTATCTCAATATTTCTTTCATTTCTCAGGATGCAAGGTGGGTGCTTCTTTTCGTGGTAATTGTACAGCGTTGATGTCAAAAATGCGCAGTCTCGTACTTATGACATTCTTTTTCGATCAAGTGCATGAATTTTCCGAGTTTTTTATTTTGCTCTATTGCGATCGTGTGGTCGAATCATTGATTATGTGTTCAAACAAAGGATTTCTCATATGATAACGCCCAGTGGGCAAAAGATGTTTCCTCGCAGCGCTAGATGAGCAAAGCCCAGCTGGCAGAAGACCATTTCTCGCAGCAATAGCTTATTTTCTTATTTTATATTCACTGATTTTTGTATAAATAACCCCTCAATTTAATGAATAAAGTATCAGGTTAAGATCAGTTTAACACAACAAAATAATCTGTCCGCTTTATAATCTCAAGCACAATAGCCAATGTTCTCGAGAATATCAAGACATACAAGTCTCGTTACACGTCCGTTGGTTAATATCAAGGAAGCACCGATAACCCCTTTTTCTTTTTAATTTTTATCTTTGATCCATTGATACACGCAGCTAAGATTCTGCTATATCGGCTTTTATTTTTATTCAAAAACTGTCTTCCTTTTTCTTTCACGGATTTACCTTATTATCCACACAATCTCTGACTCCAATTGAACGATCCAACACGAGATCTCTGGTAATCTTAAACACGATTCACTAACGATCGTATTTCTTTTCTTTACAGGACCTCTAAAAAGTCTATTAAAACACCTATTTTAATCGGTGTTCAAGAAACGTTCTCTTTCAATCTATCTTTACCTTTCAGTCGAGAGATATCACTTCTACTCTTGGTGTTGACTCAAAAACTCACCTTGTGCACACTAAAACATAACCTACTGCCATTTTTTTAAAACAGCTATTCACATCTTGGTGCATTTTACCACTGAAAATCACTTTACGCTCACAATTTGGTACACGGTGAAAGGTGGAATTTTAAGATGAAAGGTTATGTCCGAGTTTGGTTGGGTGTAGAGAGTACCAAGATGAAATATAGTTCAAAGTAGCGGTAAGTTAGAGTTTACTGACACAGGTGCAGTTTTGAGTCAGGACCAAGACTATAAAGTATCCTTCGGTTAAAAGATAAAGGAGGAGAAAAGAGAAATTAAAGAGTCCTTGAATACGAATTATAATGGTTATTATAGAGATTCTTGATGGATCCTATTTAAAAAGAAATCCGATCATTAGTAGATTGTGTATATAATTCTCTACGATCTTGTGTAGAATCTTATAAGTGTACTAAAAGAGATGCGCAAATAATACGAAAATCCAGGAAATAGAGCAAGAAAAATAATAGTTGTATCAAAAGAAAATATGATAGTGGTATCTGTGCCGCGAGCATTAATGGATCAAAGCAAAAATAAAAGAAAAAAGCGTTATTGGTAGTTTCTTGATAATAACCAATGAAGGTGCAAGAAGACTTGCATTTAGCTTGATATTCTTGAGAGAACCTTGGCTAGTGCTTGAGATTGTTAAGTGGACAAAATATTTTGTATCTGAAAAACCTATATTTTATTCATTGAAAAGTGGGAGTATTTATACAAAAATCGAGAATATAAAATAAGGAATATGCGAACAGAGAAGAATAGTAGAGAAGTTATCGTATTTCGTAGCAAAATACAATACGATATTTACATACATACACACCTCACAGGAGAGAAACCAGACAGAAAATAGGCCATCTAGTTAACATTAATCATTGGACAATCGGTGTACAAATTTTATTATTCTAAAATACCGCTCTCAGTATAAAATCAATAGGA